>APFE030397029.1:37142-177506 GCA_000404065.3 Pinus taeda | reverse complement strand
ATGCATGAAGCTTTTGTTGAGAAAATGAGGAGAGGATAGGATTGATCCTTCCTAAAATTCTTATATAAATGTAATGTGATAGGATGTGAGATGTATCTGTTTGGTGAGGAAAATTGTGAGTGAGAAAGATGTAGTCGAGTATGAGCTTGTTCTAAGGCTGCAATGCCTTAGACTTAAGTGATGTTTGTATATAATCAAAATAAAATACTCTGTTGATTCCTGCGTGTCGAGCTATGGATTTTGTAGTTAAATTTATGAATTTATTTCTATGTGTGAGTTTGTTGGTCGAATATCGATCACCCATGGTAATATCGTTTAAAACGTTATATGTGTGATTGTCTCGTTATATGTTATATGTGATTGTCTGTTAGTGCAGTTTCAAGGTTTCTTCAGTTACTGTTCTGCGAGCATTTTCAAAGGCCTGACTTGGCTCTTATTTCTCATCTGTTTATGGTCCGGGGGGGATTGATCCACAGGATCATCCAATTCAGCCATAGGAGAGTGCCTTTTTTGCATGTCCTTTGACCATATCAGTTGAAATCAGAGGTCGTAAGATCAAACCCTCTCGAGTGAAGGGTAAGAAGTTAGATCGGTCAATCAATGGCAACCCTAGGCCCGTACTCAGGCACCAGCACTCTCGCTCTGGTAGCACTTGTTTCAGCGTTGACATTGGGTCTAACATATGGAAGCACACCGCTTTCATATCTCAAGGCAAAGGCCAAGTCTCATGCAAAAGCCGAAGAAAAGGGACATCATTGAGAATCTCAATACTGAAAATTGAGGATATTCATATGTCACTAAGTTCTGTTCGAAAAAACAATTGCACGCGCCCTTGGGGAATAGAGAACCCGGAAGGAATTAATCCCATTGAGAACAATGATGATGATTAAGGGATGATTGATATCCACGGTTTAGAAATTAAAAGCGTTAAAGTTATTTAAACGCTTCTGGTTAGGCTTAGTGGGCCATAACCCACAGGCCCTGGATCGAAATTTATTTGGGAATTGGGATTTTGGATTAACCCCAAAATCTCATCCCATCAATTTGGTACCAGAGCAGTAAAAGATTCTGTGGAAGGAGGTATAGTTCTTAATGAAGTATGAATAGGTATGGTCTTTATATTTTGTGTAGGTAGCAGTCGCGGAAGGTGAGAAGATTTGCAGCAACCTAGAGGATGCCAAAAGACCAAGTGCGGAGGGCTTGGTGAGGTATCGTGTAACAGAGGATGCTGTTACTGCAGAGGTTGGTTGCAGCTCACAGAGTTCTAGTGAAGTAATGCAGTGGATAAAATTGCTAAAGACCAGGAGAAGCATATGACCAGGAGGTTATAAATTTTTGTGCCCCGGGAGTCTGATGCGGGAGCAACCAACAACAAAGCAAGAAAACGTGGACTAGAGGATCAGAACAAAAGAAAATCTTGATTTAAAGAAGAAAAATAGATTTAAAAAGGATAAAGCAGATTTAAAGCGTGCATGCATGAAGCTTTTGTGGAGAAAATCAGGAGAGGATAGGACTGATCCTTCCTAAAATTCTTATATAAATGTAATGTGATAGGTTGTGAGATGTATCTGTTTGGTGAGGAAAATTGTGAGTGAGCAAGATGTAGTCGAGTATAAGCTTGTTCTAAGGCTGTAATGCCTTAGACTTAAGTGATGTTTGTATATAATCAAAATAAAATACTCTATTGATTCCGCTATGGATTTTGTAGTTAAATTTATGAATTTATTTATGTGTGTGAGTTTGTTGGTCAAATATCGATCACCCATGGTAATATCATTTAAAACGTTATATGTGTGATTGTCCCGTTATATGTTATATGTGATTGTCTGTTAGTGCAGTTTCAAGGTTTCTTCAGCTACTGTTCTGCGAGCATTTTCAAAGGCTTGACTCGGCTCTTATCGCTCATCTGTTTATGGTCCGGAGGGGATTAATCCACGAGCTCATCCAAGTCAACCGCAGGAGAGTGCCTTTTTTGTATGTCCTTTGACCATATTAGTTGAAATCGGAGGTCGTAAGATCGAACCCTCTCGAGTGAAGCGTAAGAAGTTAGATCGGTCAATCAATGGCAACCCCAGGCCCATACTTAGGCACCAGCACTCCCGCTCTGGTAGCACGTGTTTCAGCGTTGACATTGGGTCTGACATATGGAAGCACACTGCTTTCATATCTCAAGGCAAAGGTCAAGTCTCATGCAAAAGCCGAAGCAAAGGGACATCATTGAGAATCTCAATACTGAAAGTTGAGGATATTCATTTGTGACTAAGTTCTGTTCGAAAAAACAATTGCACTCGCCCTTGGGGAATAGAGAACCTGGAAGGAATTAATCCCATTGAGAACAATGATGATGATTAAGGGATGATTGATATCCACGGTTTAGAAATTAAAAGCATTAAAGTTATTTAAACGCTTCCGGTTAGGCTTAGTGGGCCATAACCCACAGGCCCTGGATCGAAATTTATTTGGGAATTGGGATTTTGGATTAACCCCAAAATCTCATCCCATCAACATCATTAATCAAAGCCCAACGTCCTTGTTGCCACCACCAAGATCCAGAATAATGAGCCCGAAGACCCAGAAGAGGGGGGGCATCTTTTCCACTCACAGATGTGGGTGAAGGGTTCGCCACTGCAATTCATTGTCAATAGTGGTAGCCAAAAGAACCTCATTTTAGTAGAGGTCATGAAGTGGTTGGCCCTAATGACTACACTACACCCGTAGCCATATAGTATCAGGTGGCTTCATCAAGGAAGAGATCTCAAAGTTCACCAACAGTGCCGCCTTCCCTATAGCATGAAGCCCTTCACAAATGAGGTATTATGTGATCTTACAACTCTAGATGTTTTTGATGTACTATTAGGCCAGCCATACTTGTGGAGGTGACATGTTGTGTATGAGTCAAGGCCTCACGCTGTCATTATTTCTTTGCGTAATTCATTATACAGGATATCGGAGGTAGCCCCACCTATCACCACCTCTTTGATCACTACCATGAAAGGTAGCAAGCTCATCTCCCAGCCTAGGAAATTCATTTTTTGTTTGGTTCATTCCCAAGGTAAGGGGAAGATTATCACCACATCCATGACCCCCATGAAGGGTTCCTCCACGCGGTAGCAGAAGCAAAGGGATACAGTCATGACAGAACATAAGAACAACTTCTCCTCAGCCATAGGGGTGCTACACAAGCTTCATGTGGGTAATAAAGTTTGGCTACGTCTATAGAAGGAACGCCATACAAGAGCCCATCAGATGCTTCGACCACGCCGACATGGTCCTTACACCATTACCAAGGCTATGCGAAATAACACTTTGGAGCATAGTATTCCTCCATTCCTATACCTACATGTGTTCATTGTGTAGCACCCTTAACCATGCTTCCCACCATTATTGGACACACCCGCGATAGCAGATCAGCTCACTTGTGACCAAGTTTAGGAGATGGAGAAACTCAACACAATGGGGGCCATTTCTTCCTAAGGGGCGAGGAATGATCTAGGTGGATGTTGGTGGCCACCCACCTATCCCATTTGGACCCCCACAACTGTCTCTTTCATTTTTTCAATTTCATTAATTTTAGCACAATTTACTATTGTTAGCCGTTTTTCGGGTCCTGAGCTTCTGGAGCTGCTTTCAGCCCCTAAACGACTTTTTTTGGTAAAACTGGAGCAACATGGGTCTATGGATCGATGTTTCTCTTCCTAAAGTTGTAGTTCTTGAATAGATCTTTCTAACGAGATATTGTGTGTCAAACGAAGATCATATGCCAAAGTTACGACCTTGGGAAGTTGATGTACCAATTTTCCCAAATAGGGCCCACAGTTTGGAGTTTCATCCTCTAGGGTTATATTTTTGGATGTTTAGGTTTTCCATTATTCCTCAACAATAAATAGGCATTCAAACCTGATTGTAACATAGTTCAGAGGCATGTAGCCACCACATCTCTTCATTAGAGATAAGCTACCATTGCCCTAGCTGCTTATTTCCATTTTTGTTTGTAAGCATATCTCAGTATTTTACATTAATGAAATGAAGTATTATTTCCGCTGCATCTTTGTGTATATGGTTATCTCTTTGTTTTGTTGTGTTCCTGTTTAAATCTAGATCAGAACAAGAACAAGCTAACATAACCTAAATATCAATAATATCCACCAAAAACTCATTCACTTCGTTAAATATGAATAAAAGATGTCATTTTACACAAATATAATTATTTATTGGTAAAATTTTATGTACAAAAATGATTGTAAAGGACAAAAGCTATGTTGAATATGCATAAAAAATCACTTGGGTTGAGCTAGTTCAATCTAGTGTTGATAGAGAAAGATGAGGTGAATGCTTTGTTAATAAAATGATTTTAACTATAGAAATAAAGGGATTATTAAAGTGAGAGATAGAGATCACTATGAGGCTTTTCTAAAGATTTTTTAGGAATACTTTTTCATTTTACGTAATTCCTTTTCTTTAAAGCTCAACATTTATTTTTTGTTAACTCAAACTAGCTGAAGAAAACTTAAGAAAAAGCTTTATGAGTAAGAGGAAATCTTGACAATCACCTCATTTTACCTTCTAGAGGCTCAAGGAAGTGCTATAGCACTATGTTAAGGCAGAGTGATGTGTTATAGCACTCCACTAACGCTTAGTGGAGAGACAAAGAGAGGTAGGGATAACAAAAATTGAGTTTGAGAGGGATATTCTAAGGCCATAATACTTGAATAAGGATTACTAAAGAAATATAATGTTTACCAAAGGCTCATTGGAGTGGTAAGCATGCTTATAAAGGAAGAAGAATAGGCTTGAATACAAAGCTACAAGGCTATACTACTCTCTTAAGGCTCAAGGTGCGACTATGGCTCTAAGTCGAGGCTTATTAGGGTACCATGGAAATTTGGAAAGTCAAAATTTTGAGTGAGAGACAAAAAGAAAGGCTTCTCATGAGAATGAAACACTTCATTTAGCTTTATAACGGTTTTATAACATTTTTTTGAGGTCTAGGAGGTTATCATAAAATAATTGATATGTTGAAAACTAAGTTGCAAGTAGAGAATTGGGAAATAGCGTTAGGACATTATAGAACTAGGTAGATGCTCATGAGGGTGCTAATTTTTTTTATTAAAACTCGAATTCACAAAGTAATAAACTTCAAACTTTTTTTTATGAGTCACCTTTGTAGACTAATGAGTTATAAGGTCCCTCTCTAGTGTTGGGATAACACTCAGTTCTCTATATAACTGTTGTATTGGTCATCAAGTACAAATCAAGTTAACTAATCCCTTCATTATCTCAATTCATAAGAGGGATGATAATATGATACATGTTCTAGCCATGAATTGCAAGGAAACTTCTTATCTAATTTAACTAGGTGGTCCCCTCAATCCCCCCATGCTTACGACAATAGGAAAATTGAGTGTTTTCTAAACACTGGAACAATTGGAAAAACCCGGGTAATATCATTACATATCTAAGTATTATTCAACGTTAAATGGTGAGTCGTTTGAGGGCATGCGTGCAAACTCGTTCGGGCGGGTCGTTCGGGTGAACTTGTTCAGGCGAGTCGGGCGAGGGCGCGCCCGGGCGAACGAGCCCGTATCAAAAAATGCTAAGTTGTGACCCAAGGTTGGCTTTGCGCACGTTCGTGCAGCTCGTTTTCCCGGCTCTCCCTTGTCCGTTCATTTGGGTGAGTCGCTTGAGGGCGCACATTCTAAATTAGCATGGCTAGTATTCTTATAGTATTTATTTCTCATTACATGAGTGTACCACTTCATCAAACTATTTAATTCTAAGATATGTGACTTCTCATTTCTCAAATAAAGTTGTATCTTAAGGGGGACTAAAATGACATAAATATTAGTAGGGTGATCCTCTTCAGTTAAAATGTGCTTCGAGGAAAACAATGATATCTTTGGATATTAAAATATTAACTATTAAGTATGTGTTTCACTGAACTTATTTAGTTCTAGTGAGAATCCCTAGGCCCCATGGTGTAACCTAGAAATCATAGTCATTTATGTGCTTATATGTGAACCCATAGCCTCAATGTAGTCACGTTAGAATCACATGCATTATTTCACCACTAGCGAGCATCCATAGACCCGAAAAAGTCTCTTTCATGCCTTATCTACTCAGGAAACGATTGTAGAATGTGATTTAAATCCATTGTGTCATGATAACAATCATCGTGGAGCCATAATAACTCCTAATACCACTCAATTTTTATCTCCTTGGGTAGTTCATAATAATGATACAATTTTATCATTTCCCATGAATCATCAACCCTTATGAATGATAAAACTCAACACTATACAATATGGACTCAGTACTATGTGCCATATGATGCCAACAACCATCCATAAGTTCTTACACATCATTTGCAATCCCTGGCCTCTACCCATAGTACTATACATACCCATCACGCTACATCACATTTTCTACATATATATTTTAGTTTTGGTTTGATGTGTGATATGATAACTTTTTATTTCTACTTCTACCTTGTTTTAGTTTGGTGCTTGTCATGTTGAGTGATGGATTTGAATTTTTTAGTCACGTACTTTTGGATTTTCATAGAAATAGACATCATGAGACCAATAGGTTACATACATTATTCCTCTAATAATATTGACATTTTCACAATAATTCAAAATTTGTATGAGCATGCTTGTACACAAAACGTGGATTTCAAATAACTCGTTTCAATTCATCATTATTAGTAGAATTCAACAAAGATAGTACAACATATCTGAAAATCCAAAAATGTTATTAAACTCAAAAATACAAAATATATGATCTTGTTCTTACTTGGTCGATTTTTATTTCCTTCTATATGTGAATTATATATGGATCTAGTCATTATCGAAAAATTTTACAATATACAATATCATTTTTGTGAAACATCCAATGAATCTTAGTTTCATAATTATTACCTTGTTAGGTGTATTTATTTCTCCACTTTTTCTAATTGATGATTAACTATATTTCCATATTCATTTCTCCTTAGGCCTAATAATATTCTAGCCATATGTTGAGGAGGATTCTAAAACATTGTTATTACCTTATGACTACTACTTGGGAAAATCATAGACTAATAATTTGACATACATAAATTATAAACCAAGGGTAGGTAACCTTTTGAGATGCCGTGAAAAATATTTGCAATCTAATACTTTAAGTGTTTTCGTAAATGAAACCACATACACACATAGCTTCAATATCCATTTTTGCCATCAACAGTTAGTATCAAAGACTATGAAACATTAATCATCGCTCTGAAGCTCAAAAAATTGTTTATGATGATCAGAAAAAGATAATAGATCAATCAAAGAGCAATTGAATCAATTCAACAATTTGCAATGTAATATTAAATCCTATTCAAATACTTCAAACATATTCATCACATAAGTGTCACCATTTAAACATCACACATGTGCTGCTACAAATTAAAAAAGAGGAATCAAAATTTATGTAATAACTCTATCAACTTGTGAAAATAATTAAAAGAACACAATTGAAACTATGGGAGTTATGAGTAAAGGGGGCTCTCCCTTATGAATGAAACATAAACGTATTTATACAAATACGAAGGCATAAACTTTCGAGAATCAGGAAAACTGAAATACTACAACTGTTTGCTAATAATAACTGGAAAAGAAAATAAAAATAAGTATGTTGAGTTTGATCTATGACTAAAAGCATGGATCAAACTGATCTCAATGGGCTACTGAGGTTGTTTCCCACTATAGTCATCCATGAGAGGCCTCAAGGTATGGGCAGTTTCACTGGTAGTCTTGAGGCAACAAATAGGACATCATCCATGTACATGGATTTCTTAATAAAACCCATGGTTTCATTCTCTTCAAGGCTAACCGAAACATACTCAACATTCAAGACCACTACAGGAAATTAGAGTGGTTATAGGAAATTGGCATATCTACAGGAAATCAACAACTTTGCAAGAAATCATGGTTTGTCTTCAGGAAATAATGGAAGTACTTTCAGAAGATAATTAATCTACATAGGATTTCGTCAGACCTCTTAAATTTGTAGATAATTCGATTAAGTATTTTTTAACTTCAGAAATAAACAAGAATAGAGGGAAATGATCATTTTTACACTAATTTGTATATCTTAAATCCTACAACACCATTTTGGTCAAAACACATAGGATATAGCAAAAAGAGGGTCATGGAGGGTCAAAAAGAGTTCAAAGTAGGGGGGAGCAAGGCCTTAGAAGATTATCAGAAATGGACAAATTCGAGACTCAACATCTCCCCCAAACCTAGCTCCTTGCATGTTCCTTATGAAAGAAAAAATGTTGCACATCAAAAGAAAAAATTATTTTGTCCCCTATGATGCAACTACTATAGCCAAGTGATCTAGTTGCGCTCTACTAGACTCGGATTTCTGAACCCTACCTCGATATTCTTCATTATTTGTTTGTAGATGCTTGATCTGAGCCTATTTCTTCTTCATGACTCAACATGCCTTTTGATGCTTCAATTTACACTCCTCCAGTTCTTTCTACAGATGTAGGTTGTTCTCCTTTAGAGTTTCATTTTACCTATGAAGAATCAGTTCAGACATAGTCAGCTTAGTGATAGATTCCTCCATCTCCTTCTGGGACTTCTTTTTTTAGAGGTTTCCTCATCCCCATGTTGCCCTTGAGAGGACTGAGACAAACTTGGTTCTTCCCGCTCTCTACAACCTTCGACAGTTTTCTCCCCACTTTCCAGTGTGTCTTGGAAAGACACAGTCTCCAACTCTTCTTTGTCAATGAACACAACTTACTCAATATATACTTGTTTTCCCTTAGAAAAATCTCAAGGCACCCTACCCTTCTTCTTAGTTTTAATTTCTTGTACATTCTCCTCTGAAGTTTCCTTTATCTCTAGCTTCGTTTCCTGGCTTCTCGCAAAATTCCTAGTAGGAGGAGGGGTACCTTTTGATATTTTAGGCTTCTTCCCTTTAGTTTTCCTGATTACCACCACCTCTTCATATTTCTTAGCCTCCTCTATCAACTAACCATGGGTCCAAGGTCTCTTTCTTAGCTTCTTTGCTGGTTCCACCTCTTTGGTTTCCAGTAAATCGAGCTCTTTCTCATCATCAACAAAGTAATTTTCCACTAAAAATTATTCCCATATTTTATTCAATTTCTGAAAAAACCTTTGTCATGATAATTTTGACAAGGCCATGATGATAGAGGTTCATATCTATATGTGACACCCTCTCCTTGGAAGAAGAAGACACTTTTAGCGAATACATTCTAAGATAATATGGAAAATTCAAGGGTATGTCTCAAAAATGGTTAAGGAGACGAATATAACTAGTAGAAAATGATGAAATTAGTGACTAGGTGACTAAAAACGTTAGTCATTGAAATTATTTCAACTGAATTAATACTAAATTTGAGCAATTTTAATTCACTGAACTAAAAATGACTAACTTAAATGACTAATTTATTCAAGGGATAAAGTATACGACTAGATAATAAGTGATTGAACTAAAAGTAACTAACTTAAATGAGTCATTTACTATAGGACTGAAATATATGACTAGATAATAAGTGATAGAATTCACTATCCATCATAGAGGCCATAAAACCCATTCTTATTATGCAAAACATATTAATTATGCCAATATTCCCATTCTAATATCTTGTTCATGGACATTAAACATGAGAAATACTTGTTTTAGTCCTAAGGTCCTTTTACATTCCTTAGCCAAGATATAATCTCCAACTCACATATATGATGTGGAAAACCTCATAATGGAACCCTTATTCTAGACAGAGGCATAAAATCCCCCAAAGAGGATTTATATTCTTCTTTATGGTCATTTTCATGCAGTGTAAGCCAAAGATGTTTTTTTTTTGGGATTTAGGCCACTGTTTCCATTCCTTTTCCATGGTGCAAGCCTAAGACCCATTCTTATTGTCACCTCGGTAATCGAAACATACATGTGATAGGGGATTAGTAAACATTAACTGACAGTAATCGTGTCCTCCATGTGGGTCCAATAATAACCAGCCAGCATCTCATGTGAATAACATATTTGACGAGTAGTTGTGTGCCTTCAAAGGTTTATCATGGTGGCCATCTCTGTACTCAAAAAATATATATCATGTCGATAAAAAACTCATGGTTACCATTTAATTTATTTTGTGTTTTGAAAAGGATATAAACGAATAACATTCTCTAGATTATCTTCACTCTTCATCAAAACTACACCCTGCTCTAATCTAAAACTCTGTGACCCTTTATCTACTTGCAATATTTGTGTGGGCCTCTAGGGTTTCTCTAGTGTTGAATTGCCCTCACATGGTAGAGATGCTTTAATGTCCTCTTTAATAATTTGAGTCCATCAAAATAAAATAAAATTTTAAAAAATAACAACATAAAATTAATTATCACCATTTATAATTAATATTAAGTCAATCTAGTTTCATCTTAAATTTAAATTTACCAAGCGCCTAGATGTTGGAATTAAATATTTTGCCGGTTAAACCTCTTTTAAAGTAAAAAAAAAAAAAGAAAAAAAAAAAAAGAAAAATGATCCCTCTAGGAATTTGGTAAATCTAAATTTAAGATGGATCTAGATTACTCATATAAAATGAAAAAAATGAAAAAAAAAAATGACAAGAAGAATGTCTTGCAAACTCAACATGTTTCTACATTTCTTTTGAAAATATTAAAACATTTATAATATTGGAATAAATTTAAAATAAACTAAAGTATTTATTATATTCCAATAACTTTTTTTACATTATGATAAAAATTTGGAGGCTTCCAATTAAATTTTTTTGACTTATGAATATCATTTTCCCACTCCATTTAAATTTCAAGAATGTATTTTCCATAGACAATTGGTGCTAAAAACAAACATAGATCACATTTAGTTACCAACATAGTAAGGCAGAGCCTTATTGCAGAGTGATTGTCAAAGCTAGCAGTCGCCCTATATATGTTGTTGATTGATGAAATAAGGTGGATAAAGAGAAACTCACTATGGAGAAGTATCATGGGCTACGGAATACAGTTCTATGAGAATCACAAGCATGATACCTACTTCATGAAAAAATGGGAGCAACAAACAAACAAAGACATGCATAGCTTCAGTGGATTATCCAAATCCATCACAAACAAAATTTATTTAGCATACAATCATAAATTAACTAGAACGATTTCTCTATGAAGGGTCAGATTTTCTTCAAAATTTACTTATAGTGTTATGATGTCAGTCAGGCAACTAGAATGCATTTTTTTCTCTATATTTTGATGTAAACTTCCAATAAAAAGGTTCCATGGTTAGTGATTCTCTATTTTGGTAAATGAATTAAAAAATATGAATAGAAATGATTGGCCATCAGCTTGACAGGAGGGAGGTCACGAAATCTATTAGATAGTAGAATCCTAGGGTAGGGCCATTGAGCATGAGAGGATGTAGCAAGAATACAAAAAGATTGATTTCCCCTTGACCGATGGAGCCCATTTTGGTGGTTTGCTACAAGGCCATGGTGAAATCCAGGGATTTTTATAGACCAAATATCATGACACAAGCTAAGGAAACCATTGGAATATGCTTTAGTTTCATGGTTCCTTCCAAGTATTTCACTAAAATCTTTATGACTTTAAAGAGTCAAAGGAGTTATCATCTAGGTATGCCCCTAAAGTAGAAGGTACTACATGACTATGGACTCTAAAGCCGTTGCAAATGAATTCTCAGGGATCACAAGAAAACGAGCTACCAGGATGCTCCCATTATGCTTGACAAAGATTTGGTTATGGAGCACATAAAACATTGGATGTGTCAGCGACAGTATGGTCAACATTACATTTCTTTAATACTTTAGTTTAATTGAAAGTTCACTTTTGGTCTAGAGCAAGGACTTTTGTTGGAGAGTTCCCTATATGTAAGTTGATATGTGTGGAGGTTAAAAAAAGGTGGAGTATGGTTTCCGAGATGTTCTGCAAATTAGAGGACACTACACTACTAGGGACTCATTAGAAGACACTACACTACTATGGACTTAGAAATATTTTTGGTTTTTTCATTCCCCGTTAGATTTCGTTGTACATGAGTACCTCATTAATGTATCTAATTTGTGTTTGCACTCCTTTTTTAATATGTTTCTTCTCCTATGATGTGAGGTAATCACCTCTACACATGTTCAATGTGTGCATTATAGCTAGCTGCTAATATTTTGAACTCCTTCATGGTGCCAATAATGTGGAATCGTGGGCAACTATTTGAGGTACTAGATTGCATGCCAGAGAGGGAGGCTTGGGTTACCAAGGAAAAAGTTTAAAATTTTTTTGGAGGTCACAATTTTGGGATATGACACCATGAGAATCGGGAGCGATATACTAATTTCACCATTTTCTCAAATACAACTAAAATATGTAAAAGTGAAAACAAAATATTATATATATTTTCAAAACATCGGAAAATTTAACACTTTTAAAAATTTAAACATTAATTTTGTTTTACAATACCCCTCCCAACCACAAACTTTTCAAAGCATGGGAAAAGGACATCCCAACAAACTTTTCATAATGCTTGGAAATGACATCTGAGAGAATTGTGAATTATGTTTTTACTACTAATGGACCCAATATGGAAAGCCACCTTCGAATCTTCAGTGCATTGATGGTCATAGACCCAATATCGAATGCTACAATCAAATCTTCAGTCCATTGGGGCAAATGCAATATCGAATACCACCATCGAATCTTCATGGATTGTTAGCTTATTGGTGCCTGACCTAAGTTCAGAGGTGATTTAGCCAAAGAAACCCCGGTACTACTAGACCTTTCAGCAACAATTAATGTAGCATGGACTGAGGTCTCACTCGACATAGTATGGGAGGGTTCTAGAACCAAGTTTCTACACCCTAGTGATGTATGATGGTTTCAAGTGGTCCACAGTTGCACACGTTACTACGCACACTTCTCTTTACCACATAGCCTGAGATACTGCCTTTGCGCAACCCCACTGAGGGCCAAATAGTGTTATTAGCCAAGTCCTTACTAATCATCCAATATTAGTTGATTAACATAGCTTATTTGTATGCTTTCAGTTATACTTAACAATATTCACAATTCATACAAGTGCACACAGTAAATAAACAATATAATTGCAAATGATATTAAACATGCAATATCTCATAATAGATGCACAAAATTGGTAACAAAACCTTTCTTTATTAATCTCTTCTTCGATTACAAATTCAACTCTACCCTTTGCACTCAGCCGCGGAGGTCCACACACTCAACTGTAAACTCTACTAGGCCTCTGCGCACTCAACTACAGAGCCTTTTCCTACTACTATCACCTAAGACACACTTAGCCTCTTATTCTATGCTTTGCTATCACTTTCTATCCATTAGATTCTATCCTATATTTACAACTCATATCCTCTCTCTATTTATACAATCCCATGGTCTGTGGACCATGATAGGTCGACATTACATTCAAACTTAGGGTGGAAAACCCTATGACTCTAACATACATTTTGCACCCACAATTCGCGGAGCTTTACAATAATATCACTCAAAACTTGGGCTTTGAGTCCCAAAACATGTTGTGGAGTGATTCCATGCCCAACAGGACCCCAACACAAACATCGTTACTCGCCCTTGAGTCACTCTGTTGGCATGACAATCTTGGCGTGAAGTCCCTCCAGCTGATCTTGAACAGTACTGATATCCACATTGCATTGTGTTGCTGCTTGCTGAACCTGCTACATCCACTATTCTAAGACCTCCATGTCTATATTGTGTCCTTACATCTATATTGGCATATGCTACATACGTTTTTAGTCCCACACCCCTATCCAGTTCCTTGGGTCTCGAATACTATGCTTCGACCGGTTTGTCAAATAGTTGACCCACCTGTGTAGGGTTTGAAGTGGCTGCCATTTACTTTGCCTCGGAAGGGTTACCCGTTTAGTTTGACTAGCTGGACCACGCCTCCATTTGTGACCTCCTTAACCATGTATAGTCCTAGCCAATGCATTCTGAATTTTCCTAGAAAATTTTCAAACTTACTATCATATAGCAGCACTAAGTGATTTACCTTGAAGGTGCGCAACTTGATATGGTGGTCGTGCCAGAATTTCTCACGATGATTTGTACCTGCTAATGAAATCCAACCAAAAACCATTCTTCCTCTAACTCTTCTAATTACATGAGCCTTTCCTCCAAAGCTTTATATTCTGTCACTCCTATGAATACTGCTATTCGTAGACTAGGTACGATATATTCCATAGACATGACATCTTCCATGCCATAAACTAACTAGAAGGGTGTGTCTCCCATCAGCTTCTTGCACGTTTTCCTATAAGCCCATAGCACGATAGGTGCATGCAGGTCCCAATTGGTTCGCTACATGTTGCACACTTTGGTTAGTGAAATCTCTAGTATTTTGTTGAAGGCTTCGACAGTCCCATTGACTTGTGGGTGGTACGGTGTACTTTTATGATGATACCCCTAGAATTCTTCTGTGAGTGCATTGATAGTTTTTTTGAGGAAATGTGTTTCATGATCACTCATTAAGATTTTTGGACGACCAAAGCAGGCTAACACTTTTTTGAACAAAAACTTCACAACCATAGTAGCCGTGCAGTCCTTGACCAGCTATGCTTCCACCCATCGTCTCAGATATTCTGTTGAGGTGATGATGTAGTGTGTGCCCATCTTTCCCTGAGGTTTGATTGGTCCCACAAAGTCAATTGTCCATTTTTCGAATGGTTGTAGTGTCATTTGTGGATTTAATGGCATTTCATCCCTCTGTGATGGTTTTCCAATCCTTTAACATATATCGCAGGCCTTACAGTGTGCTTTTGAATCCTGGTGTAGGTTTGATCACCACAACCCTGTGCAGAGAATCCTTTGTGCAGTTGCTCGTCCTGAATAGTGTCCTCCTGTAGTGCCCCCATGTGATTCTACGAGGATCTCACTTCTTTCAAATTTAGGTATGTATCTTCACAATATCTCATCATCTCCCATTTTGTATAGGTTCCCCATGATGAAAAAAATCCACCATGCACACCGCCAATTCCTTCTTTTGTTCAATGAAGTATTCCTTTGATGCAGTCCTTGTTGTTAAAAAATGGATTATATCTTTGAAGTACATGTCCGCGACATGCACCGCAAAGAGCTGTGCATCAGGTAATCCTTCCTCCAGATTAGTGGATTCCTCGCCCATCTCAATGTTTGATAAGTGATCTGGTCCTGCGTTCAAGCATCCTAGATTTACTGCGACCTCAAAATCATATTCCTGGAACAATAAGAGCCACTTGCATATTCGCCCCCCCAACACAGGCTTATTAACAAGGTATTTCAGTGTGGAATGGTCGGTATACATCTTGAAATGTCCTCCGACCAAATAGTGTCGATATTTCTGGAGCGTGTACAACATCACCACCCTTTTTAACTCAGTGGTGGAATAATTTTTCTCTGCTTTGGACAACCTCCGAATTGAAAATGCGATAGGGCGATCCAAGCCTTCCCTGCCCTCTTGTATGAGCACTACTCCCAGCGTGATACACGATACATCAACATGGACATGGAACTCCACATCCAATTTTGAGAAGACAAGGATTGGAGCGAAGGCCAATTTCCCCTCCAGGACATCCAAACTTTTCAAGCAATCATCATTCCAACAAAATGTAACATCCTTTTTCAATAGTTTTTCCATCGGTGCACTGATTTGGGCATAGCTTTTAATAAACTTTCTATAGTACCCAATGTGTCCCAAGGTAGCACACCGATATTTAACACTTCGTCGTACTTCCAAATTTAGAATAACGGAAATCTTTGCAGGGTCCACCATTAGTCCATTTTTGCAGAACACATGTCCCAACAAGTTTCCAAATGGGAGGAGGATTGTACACTTCTTAAGTTTCAACACAATCTGGTGTCATCGACAAGTATCTAGCATCAAGCATAAACTTGCTACATGGTGTTTAACTAATCCAAAGATAGTCCAATAATCCAGGTAGGCCTCCAAGAACTTGTGGATGTATTCTTTGAATGCGGCAACAACGATGCACAAAAATATGGCTTGTGCATTCTTCAATCCAAACAGCTTAATGGTCTGTCAGAAGTAGCCCCATTCCATTGCAAAGGATGTTTTACTCCTGTCTTTCAGTGTGATCTTAATCTGGTGGTACCCTGAAAACCTATCAATGAATGAGTATGCTTCTTGTCCACCAACATTTTCCAATACTTCATTTGCGAACGGTGTTGGGAATGGGTCATGTACATAGGGTTTGTTCAGCTTCTTGAGGTCCATGCATATTCTTATTTCTCCCTTTTGCTTTTTCTCTTGTACTACCATAGGAATTACCTAGTCAATTTCTTCTACTAGTTCAATAATTCTAGCTACTAGAATTTTATCTAATTCTATGCATACCTTTTGCTTATATTTTGGATTCAAGCGATAAGGTCTCTGCTTAACCGGCTTCGTGTCAGGTTTTAGGGTGATCTTCGTCATCCCTAAGTCACCAACGATCCCTTTTAAATCCGTAATTTTGGTTGGGAATAAGCCTTGGTATTCGCAGCGTAAATTAGCGACCTTATCCACAATGGCATCATCCCAATAGTCTTTACACATCTTTCATTGCTTGTAGCGCATCATCAACAATATCCCCACCAACAATCTTCAAATGTGAAATTTAATAGAAATCCCTCGTGCAGGATATCCCATTCGCTCCCTCATGCAAGATATCCCATTCGCTCGTACCATGGTGGAGATTTGTCTCAGTATACCAATTCATCACTATGACATCCAAGGTATGACAAAACAAATGCACCCATTTAGGGTATGGCTCTTCCCCATAGTCCTTGGTCCATTTCGCGATGTGTGTACGTGGATCATCCCATCCATCATACTTGTCTGCTAGCCACATCGTCAATTTCCTAAATTTTAGGTGCATCATCCTTCTACATCCACGCCAATCCTCAAAGGTTCTCTAATGTGTACCCCATCACCTTGTGGGCGTAGCATGCAGTGCCATTTCAAAGCATCAAAATGCTGCTTTTTTGGCACCTTTCTTTCAAATTTGTTCAAGAATTCATTCATCACTGTCAACCCGTCATACATAGGTAGATCCCTTACCTCTATTTTCATGGAGCACAGTGATCTTACCATCATGTTGTAATTGAATGTGGTTACCTCGTGTAACAAGTTCAACCATCATTCTGTTTCCTCATTTGAATTTGATGTGCAAGAGATTTCGCGCTCCCACGAAGTCCTACCATCGGCTGTAGGATTTACCCAATCATGTTCCTGAGCAGTTATCTTGTAGATACAGTCTAGCTCATTGTCACTTTCGTCATCGCGCACTGGCTTTGTGTAGCGTGATCCTTTTGCAAGGTCTAAGGGTACCACTACGTGCAGTGACTTTTTCTCAAAAATAATTTTGCACTTATTTAGATCTATACCCAGTAGCATGGGATAGGGATTGTTGTCATCAACAATTTCTATTACTTCAAAATCTACAAGTTTTCTCGCACCTTTGATGTCTACCATTATCCCTTGCAATCTTCCCATTAGTAGGATCTTCTACTAGTTCAGCATTCACAATTGAATAGGAGAGCACTACAATGTGGGCCTTCCCATGCATTCCCATGTCTGCTTTGGCAATACGTTCTCATCTAATCCTAGATCCAAAATCACTTGATCCATTTCGTACTCTCTGATTTGTGCAGTCAATCTCATTTCCCTTCCTGTTCGCGATGTGTGCTTTCCGACCTTTTGGACTATGCATGGTTCTCTTGACCTAGCGCACCTAGTGATTAGTTCCTATATTCCTTTCACAGCATTGTTGTCGCACAGCAGCTTCATACATATCTACATAAAGGTAGTGAGCATTGAAGGTTCCATCTCTGACACTAGTTTATCCTTACTACCTGAAGTGGAGGCCTCTCTGAAGCTCTTCTTAGCTTCCATGAATGTCTCCTTCGCATGCTCCAAATTAAATTCAGGTTAGTTTGTAGGAGCCTTGCAAATCCATGCCCTTTCTTTAGGTTTCTTACCTTTTTCATCATTTGTAAATTCTCAGTTGGGGGACATTGGAGTATTCCTTTATCACACAACCTCGCTATTAGTGCAGGGAAATCCTCTGTCACATGATCGAAATAATTACAATATAAACATCATTCTCTCTTTGTATTTGTACAATCACGGGCATAATGCCCTGGGCCTCCACAATTGTAACAAATCAATTGTTCATGACCACTTCCTGGTCCCATTCCACCTCGACCTCATCCGCAGGCCCAGAATCTAGCTTGTGCCATCACTACATTTGGATCGAGGGCCTGTATTTTGGTCTACACTCTGTAGGAAGGAGTTTGATCCATCATCAACTCGTAACCTCTGCGGGTGCACTCATCATGGCCTACCGACCTACAGAAATTACAAAATAATTGTTGGGACATCTATGTATACTTTTGTAATAGATGACAATTATCGGTAGCATGTTTTCCTCATATCTGACAAATCACACACCAGAATGCATGTGTCACGCTCGGTGCTACTTGTGCCTCTAGTCTTAATGGCATTGACCCTCCTCCCACCAAGTAGTTCACGAAGACTACACAATGGTCCTTGTCATGCCCCTGGACTTTGCATTTTATGCACCACACCTCCTCCCACGCTTCTGGGTGAGTTGTCATGTCTTGTTTCAATCTCTACATTTATAGACATAAATTTTGCATTTACGCATGGATTTGTTGGACTCCTAGGCTAGGATCTTGTATTTGGGTCTCGTGCAGTTCCATTGCAATCTCCAAAGCTTCGGCCTAGGTGGATAACTTCTGCTGCGATAGTGTCGTCCTTAAATGTGGTGTTAGTGGTGCTACAAACCATGGGCATTATTGTCCATCTATTAAGGTCATGTTGGCTTCAGGAATCATACTCTTTAGTCTCTAATCTAGATTGCATGGGGTCTTGCTTGGAAGCATCACGCTTTCCATAAACTTGATAATCGATTGTGTGTCGAAATTTAGCCTGCTAAATTCCCTATTCAGCGTAGGCTGGATATCTACGATCCGTGCATTTGGATGGTCATTAGAATGCTTAATGTACCATGTTACTGCGTAGTCCTGCAATGCGCTTACTAGAGTTTCCTTCCTTATATTTTCATCCATGACTCCTTGTGCTTCCCATACGGCCTTTACTACGAACCAAAATTGGTCCAATCTTCATTCCCTACTCCTCTGAATACCAGCAATTTTATCGCACTCCCCATAATGAACTGTTATGGTGGTGGAGGTGGTGTAGGTAGAGATGGGGGTGATGATGGTGAAATCACTGGCTATGTAGGTGGGGGTGGTATGCACAAAAGTTGTTGCCTTATCAGATTTATCATGCTTCTAGAAGAAACTTTCGCGAGTTGTTCCTCACTTGCTCACCAAGGTGAAATCAAGGGGATATTTTCTATTTCTGTGCTACCTTCGCTTCTATAGATCCTCCCACTTCGCACAGCCCCAAACATCAATTCATTCACATAACTGACTTTTCACACAATAACATTTTAATCCAAGTGTTCATCAATTTAATGTACTTACCTCGTGGTCCTTTGAGGAAGCGTCTTTCCGCCTCATTGTAGCTAACTATTGTGCCTACCATGAACTCAGTGATAAACCCTCCTATAATTTGATTGAGTCAATGGTCCGTAATGCACATGACCTTATCTTCTGATTCTTCTAGTCTGTGCACCAATTCTAGAGTCTACGCAATCTATTTTTTGAGGCTACACCTTCCCTGACTATCTGCTAGCTTCGCGATCCACTCATACAACTCAAAGGGGAGGGATGCAAAGAACATTTCACAAATTCCTATTATCCTCCACTGCGAACTTGTGAATATTTCTTTCCAACCACCCTTCAATTTATTTCTTTGCTGGATTCCAATGACACGACATTAGACATCCCTTGTGTAGATCCTAGTCTCAACAACGGAACCATTTTTTGGCTTGTTGGGGCCTCACCCAGGTTTAGAGGTGATTTAGCCAAACAAATCCTTGTACCATTGGCCCTTTTGGCAACAATCCATGGAGCATGGACTGAGGTCCCTGGATATTTTTTATGGTTTCAAGTGGTTCGTGGTCGTACACATTGCTTTGCACACTTTTCTGCACCTCACAGCTTGAGATACTTCCTTCATGCAGCCCTACTCGAGGGCTGAACAATGTTAGTACCCAAGTCCTTACTAATCATCTAGTATTATTTTATTAACTTAGCTTATGTGTATGCTTTCAATCATACTTAACAATATTCACAATTCCTACAAGTGCACATAGTAAATAAATAGTATAATTGCAAATGATATCAAACATGTAATAACTTAGAACAGATGCACAAAATTGGTAACAAAACCTTTCTTTATTAATCTCTTCTCTAGTTACAGACTCAACTCTACACTATGCACTCAGCTGCAGGGGTCCATGCACTCAGCTGTGGACTCTACTAGGCCTCTGTGCACTCAATTGTAGAGCCTTCTCCTACTACTACCACCCAAGACACACTTAGACTCCTCTTCTATACTTCGCTATCTCATTTTATCTGTTAGATTCTATCCTAACTTTACAACTCAGAGCCTCGCTCTATTTATATAATCCCATGGTTCGTGGACCATGGGTAGGCCAAAATTACATTCAAACTTAGGGAAAACAACCCTATGACTCTAGCATACAATTTGTGCCTACAATTTGTGGAGCTTTACAATAATATCACTCAAAACTTGGGCTTTGGGCCCCAAAACATGTTGTGGGGGTATTCCATGCCCAACATGGAAAAGAAATGATTCTGGTGGAGGATACTGAGGGGGTTTGTTCATACTATACTTTAGCATCTAGACCTACCTAGCCAGATATCTCTATCTTCTAGCTTTAGGTATCTCTCTTCTCTGCATCATGACTACAGGTAAAAATTGTTCAAATTTTTTCTAAACTACCATCTGAGTCAAACTACCATTGGAACAGGAAATTACAACAAACCCTATGTGGAGGAGAATGATTTTTGGCCTTAGAAATCGATGATGGAGTTTGTTCCAAGAATGATACGGACATGTTTGTTGTATGTAGTTTGATCCAAAGTTCAAATCACATGATCGACTCTGAGAGAGTCTCAGTTATATCGGTCAATTTATAGTGACTATGTTTAGTGTGAAATAACTAAACTTCCATAGCTCTATAGAGAAATAAGACATCTCTGCATGGTTTTCTAGGGTTTTCCAGATCCAGGAACAATTATCATTCAAAAGCTCAGAGACATATATTCTTGTTGAATATCCATCTTCCTGAAGGATTTTTCCTCTTTTCGATATATTCAAAACCTGGTGAGTCATTCCCATATTTAAGTTCATATTTAAAAGCATGAGACTACCATTCTGGTACAGATTAGAGTTTGATTTATACTATAAAAACTATCCCATTCTCATATTAAGACATGAAGCCGTAGATAAATACCAAAGATCACTTCTGTACATTGCATTTTGAGCCCAATCTGATACTCCAAACTTATTTTCTTTAGAAACCAAATCCAAAAAACTGAAATTGGCATCACATTGTGATCCCATATGGGTTGGATCCTCCTCTCTCCGATAAAATCCTAAGGCTTGTTGAATCCATTGGCAACCTCTTCCTAGAAGAGTGAAAGTGTATTGGCACCCACTTGCAGGATAAGTTGAGGGTGATTTGAATTTAGATATTGTCAGTGGAGGTTGCTGCAGGGATCCCTTAGGTGAGTCTAGCCTTTGGTGTAGCGAAATCTAAGGAAACACATGTGAGGACTTCCCTTTTGGTTGGACTCCATTTCTCTTCATTTGGAAGGTCCTTCATGCCATTCCCAAGATTTCCAAAGATGATATGGAATATTTTCTATCAATGCTAAGTGCATGTTGATTAGACGAACATACATGTATATATACTGCTCCATTGCAAATGTGATCTGCTAATGTTCTCTCAAGCAGTAAAAGTATTTATAGCCTTCATCAACTAAATTTGCACGGCTTCATGCAAATAAAATACTAAGGTCACATGATTCAGGTTCATCCCATAATGGTTCATTTTTTCAGAGATTTTTGGTGCCTCCTTGCCCTAATCATGGATTGTCTATCCTACAATCATTACATCCCATGAGACTATATTTCGTTGAGGAATTTTCTCAAATAATTCAACTTACTTATGAATGCACCCACATTTTGCACACATTTGTATCAAGGAATTCACCCCCATGACATCAAACATGAATGCATTTCTACTTATTTTATCATGGATCTTTGTACCTTGTTCCAAAGCTTGTAAATTGACACATACTAGAAGAATACTCACAAATTCTTTTGAGTCTGGCTTTATACATGCCAATTTCATTTGTTGTAAAAGCTCCAAGGTTTCTGCACCATGCCTATTCTATGGAAATCATGTTATCAATGCATTCGATGAGACTACCTTCACATTAGGCATTTCCTTAAATAGTTCGAGGGCTTCTTGAAAATTTCCATTTTGTATATAACCTGTAATCATTGAATTTCATGACACGAGGTCTCTATGAAGCATTTTTCCAAATAATTACCATGAATTTCCTATCATACATATGAATAAGTGAAGATATCACCACAACATTGTAATTTAAATCCACTTTGAATTATTTCTCGATGAATTTCCATACCCCACTCCAAGCCAACACAAGATGAAAGAATACTAATAAATGTTTTTGAATTAGCTCTTATGCCCATCAATTTCATTTCAAAAAATAGCTTATGGGCCTCCTTACAATGCGTATTCTGTGTAAATCCTGCCATCATGGCATTCCATGAGACCACATTCCGTTGAGGAATTTCCTTAAATAACTTTAGGGCTTCATCAATTAGTTGATTCTATGCATATCCTGCAAGCATGGTTGTTTGTGAGATAACATTTTGTTGAAGCATTTTGTTAAACAATTCACGTGCATTCCATATACTTCCACATTTTTCATACATGTCTCTGAGAGAATTTTCTACAACCATATCATACAAAAACCCATTTCTAATTAGTTCTTCATGGATCTCCACACCTAGTTCTAGGGCTTTCGTGTTACTGCAAGATGGAAGAATGTTGGTAAAGGCAATAGTCTCTCGCAACTGTTAATGCCATTAAGGTTGTCTTCGCCCCTAATGTGTTGATACCAAAAAGTGCTCTATCTATTTAGCCTCTTATGGATGGATATGCACTCTATGGCATAGCTCTGGAGACAGTCTATATGATTAATCAGAGAGTAACTAAGATCAATTCTAGGAATGGTACTTTGTGAAGAGTTTGGGAGACTGTTCAAAAGTACTTGAAGATAAAAACTACTGCTAAGAGTGCTTCTATTACTCCCAGAATTATCAAATACAATTCTCATGTTAGTGACTTTATAGGAAATGGTTGTGAGTGCATCCAGTATGGTAAAACCAAAATTTCATCATTTCTTGGACTTTTAATGTGGACTCTATTCTCACATATTTTCTTTAGATGCATTTATGTGATATTGGTAGCTGAGATATATATCTATTGATTTGCATTGCTTATATCAATGACCAATCTACATTAGTGGACTTTGATATGTCTAGCAAGGCAAGGGGGTTGGATCTGCCTTTCTATCGAGACTTTGTTGCCAGCACATCAGTTGGGGAAAAGTTGGTCCAGATCCAAGTTGGGCTGACAAGTCCTCTATATGATAATAACAATGTTAATGCTATACTAAATGGGTTGGAAAAAATTAATATAAGAAGTCTTGCCGGATGTTTGGATGAGCCCTATCCTATTCATGTCAATAGTCCTATGAACTCTAAAATAAAAAATGAGAAGATGGTACCTATTATTGGATCAATTGTTGGAGCTTTTTCTGCACTGAGACTACTAGCAACAGGGTATTGCATGTATATCCACCCAAAATCAAAGTGAAAAATCTCCCCTCCAACCTGGTTGCCTCTTCCTTTGCATGTTGGGAATTCAGAGACTATGGACAACAAAGTTTCTCTAGGTTCCCACAAGATGGTACTGGTAGCTATGTTTTGTCTGCATCTTCAAGTATGGGCCAGTCATTTACATTTACTAAGATACAATAATCCACCAACAACTTTGATGAAAATTTTATACTCGGCATAAGAATTTTTTGTGAAGTTTATAAAGGTGAACTAGAGGATGGGACAATTTTTTGCTAAGGTATTTTGTCAAACATATCACTTGCAATTTATGTCCTTCCTGATTTCACATACATTCTTACAAATTCATTCCATACAAACATATTCATCTCAAACTGCTCCCTTGATTCGTTCATGAGTCTCCATGCCCTATTCTAGAGTTGTCAAAGTGGCACACATGAAGAACTATATAAAATATTTTGGATTCTATACTAATACCTCTATGTTGTATCTTTTCAAAGTTTCAGGGCCTCAAGAGCATGTCAATTATGTGCATATCAAGAAGTGATAGTGTTCCATAAAACCACATTTTGTAAAACTATTACCATTCCTTCTCTATAGTGCCACATTTCACATGCATGTTTATGAGGACATTTTACAAAAATCCATCCAACTAAAATATACTTATAATTTTCTTCACACCAGATAATCAGGGCAATTAAATGCACCATTTTCATTTTAGTTATGTTTTATGCTAGTTATCAAAGTTTTTTCTTAGTCATAGGGTATATGATATTAATTTGTAGTTGGTGGACTTGTTCAATGGTGGTTAGAGGTAGCTCGTGAATTTTTAGGTCCTATTCCAATGAATGGTGTGGTGTCTTTTGTGATTCGGCATTAGCCCAAGAGGTCTTAAAATTCCATACTTTAGTTCCTCCATAGAATCACCTGTCTTGGCAAATAATGGATTGCTATAGCCTACTCTATTTTTCTCCCCTTAATTGCCAAGGAAGGTATTAATTTAGCATCATTAACATTAACTTTTGTTGCAAGACTTGGAGTCTTCATGCCTTCACCAAATTTGCAGAGTTTGTTGCTAGTTTTGTCAAAAAAGAAGAATGAAAAACTATGTTTTTCCTATCATTGCAATCTACACCAATATGGAAAACATTCTTTCACAAAATCCTATCTCTAGTTAATAAAAAATTATCATTTTGAGATTCTTCTATATCATCAAAAGTTATTACCATGATCACGTATTATGGTAGCAATCCTTCAGAAGGAGATCTACATAAGAATCTCTACAAAAAAATGTACTTGTAATGAATAGATGAAGGGATTTTATACAAACATTGATGTTAGTGCCACCATTGCATTCAAATCTAGAAATGTTGATTGCATGCTGATGTACACTATGGAATGCTATTAAGAGGATTTGTGCATTAATTATTATGTTCATGTTTAGTATTGTTGCACAGTACTACTAAATGAACAAGTCCTTAACTTTCATTGTCGTACTACAAATAGTTGCAACGAGGCATCAACACATGGCTCTACTAGTACCAAATTTCTAGTCACAAGTTGTAGATCCCTTCTTTGACTTCTTAACCTGTTGATGGCTAAAAATGTCAACCTCGACATTGGGGGATAACCACCTGGTCCGGACCTTAAAGAAGTTCCTTTTTCGTTTGGAGTAGTGGCTTCAACTGGTTCATGTAGGTCCAATTACCTTTTCCCAATTGTTGTTGGTTTAAGATGTATCTTTAAATACCAATAGCAAGGATATCGGATCAATTCTTCTTGCTGATCGGGCAAGAGAATGACCCTTAAGGTGATTTGGGTTCAGCCAAGCCACAACTAAAGTTTTTCCTTTTTGAGAAGAGGACTTAAAAGAATGTAGAACTTAATCTAAATGCAAACTTATTCTATTATGCAAGCAAAAGAAACTAATCTCAATCATATCCCAATTAGGAAGATATAGATCTAACCCAACTAAGAACAAGATAATTAAATAATTGGAATTTAAATATGTCTGGATTTTAATTAATATCGAGCTAAAGTTTCAATTATCTGACATTTTTGAATACCAAAACACATCCTATTGAGACCTTTTAACTGAAATAATCAACCAACAACACTTAGGAAGTAGTTCACAAAAATGATATTGATTGTCAAGTCAATAAATCCAATAATGAATCACTATTTAATAAATCAATTTTATAAGATTGATTTATGAGAAAATAGTTACTCAGAAATCATAATTTAATCCATAAGTGTAGAGATAAATAATAACAACATTGAGACAAATTACCCATATCGCCAAAAGTGCACAAACATCAATAAAATAACACATTTGTTATCATAGAAAGAAATTAGTGTTTGAAATAGTAGTATTAGAGATACCAATTTATTGAATCCATTTCTCTGGCCCTGGTCTTCAACAGACTTTTACATTGCTTGAACTCCTACTTTCAAAACTACAGCTACAATAGTGCAAATTCTACCCATCATACATTATTCAAGATTCAAAAGAAAAATCCTCAGTAATCGCCATATCTGAAATTTTCTCTCCTGCCTCCTACAACTCTAAATCCCTATTGCAGAAGTTCTTTTAGAAGCCCAGAATTACAGAGGAGAACAACCCTTATTACATTCTGCAATATGTTATTTATAATATTTCCAAAGGTATTTTTGAGAAGAAAGTTTGTTGAAGCAGAAATATGCCCAATTAATTTTTATTTGCCAAAAATTCCAATCCTTAATTGTCGAAACATTCTCATTGATTGAAATATTTTCCTCCATATCCCTTCTACTATTTTCCTACAAAAATAAATCAAAATAAATTAAGGTGCAACAATAAAATCATGAGGTTATTTATGACATTAAAACAAATCCAATCAAATGTGACTAATTAATTGAGAAGGAAATATGAGATTTCTATTGATGCATATGATAATTTTAATTGGCAAAGGATATTATTGATGAATGAATTTGCACTTAGAAGAGGCTTGGAAAAATGAACATGAAAAAAATAAAACTCAGAAAATTGATTTTGTTTAAAAATTTGGAGCTTGATATTTTGCTTGATTATAGACCTAACAAATGATTAAATCTATTAACGTAACCTCCTTAGTAATATTCTCTGTGATTTTATCTTTCCAATGAACCATCTTGGGCCTCATTTGGTCAAGTAAAACTTAATCTATGACTCTTCAAAGTTGATGAGTCAAAACTGCCACAATTCTGGGAATTTTGTTGCGTGAGCTAAAAAATCAAAATTTGTTAATTAAATTCTAATCCTAAATTGAATTTAATTATTTAATAATTAATTCTAATCTAACTACACATTAAATTAATATTTACAAATAAAAATAATAAACTAATCTAATTACTAAAATGTCAATTAATATATATATATATTAACTTAAAATTATTATGTATAGTTAATCTTTTCATATTAATAATTTACTTATCTATAATATAAGATAAAGTTAATGTAATATCCCTAATTCTTTTCTAAGAATGACTCAAATGGTTCAAAACCATGAAATATAGAGATGACTTTAAAAATAAAGTCGTAGTTTCGAATTTTATCATGCGCAAGAAATGTTCATATCACTTCACATGAAACATTGGATCACAGGTTTGTAAAACTTGTTTCATCATGAATTTTGTGAAGTATGATTTGCGATTGATGTGATCGTGCCATAATTTTTTTATATGTGAAGTATGATTTGCGATTGATGTGATCGTGCCATAATTTTTTTATTGTTTATTTTCTTTTTCTTTTATTGAGGGTCCAAGATTAATAAGGTTTGATTAAGCTATAAAATGAACGTAAGTGTGGTTAAGTGTTTTATGATTTGGCTAGTTTATTTAACAAGGTTGTTTGAGAAAAATGAAAAATAAACTAAAATTTAGATAAAGATTAATATTTACAACAAACATCTATTTTAACTATGAAAATTAAAATATTTGTATATTTTATACATTTTTTGACCCAGGCAGCATAAATGATTAAATTTCAAAGGAGTGTCATTTACAAACCAGTTGACCAAATGAGGTGAAACAAGTGTCGATGGGAAGCTTGCCAAAAAATCAATTTCAATAAAGCAATCAAAACAAGAAGCTAAAGAAAATGATAAATTAACAAAATCATAGGATAATTAACTTAATAAAAATTCTAAAAGATGTTTTAGCCAAAAAAATTGTAGAAAGGGTCCCCATTATTTGAAGTAAACAAGTCAAAAAAAAATTTGGTGGGGGGGTTATGTTTTGCCATAACAATGGGGACACACAGGAGAAGAACCAGTTAGCTCTGTTTTATATGTGGCGATTTTCATAAATTTAAAGTAAAACTAATTAAAAAAGAGAATTAATTTTGAAATGTTTAACTAAGTTAATTAATCTGAAAAGAAACAAGAATCATCTAACCATAATTTTTCCTTAAAATTCCTCATAGATTAAAATATTTCATAACTCTATATTAGTCCTTAATTAGTTGAAAAGATAAAGTAGGGGGCACTTTATAGTTTAGCTTAAAATATGCTCATTTGTCATAGGTAGAGCCACTATTGCCAACAAACATCTATAGTCTCGACGGGGTTACTTTTTAATCCTCAATGATTCAGAATCCCATCCATTTAAGAATTATTGAACTAGAGATAAATCCATTTACATATGTTTATTTTCTTTGTATTTGTTTTTATTAATTTTTTAATTCTTAGAAGCCATTGCCCTAGTTTGGTAGCCAGATAGTTGACAATGCCATTCACTGGTTATAATTGGGCTAAAAAATCTGGCTCGTAATGACACCCCTTGTCTTATAATTGTTTACAACCATAAGCCATTACCCTGATTTGTTTAGCTGTGTTGGTAATGTCAGTCTAATTTTCCTCCATGATCATGGTAAACAGACTCATGATGAGACCTCTTATCTTCTAAGTTTAAATATACATTTCGATTACACTCTAGAAAAGAAAGACTCTTTGGATAGGGAGAATTATTGACTCCTTAAGAGTTAAGAATGATAATTTCAGAGTTAAGGGTGTTTCGCTGTAAAGTGTCTTTTCTTGGTTAGATTTTTTTTTTCTTGACTGATAATAGAATTTTAAAAGATCTTAATAAAATATTGAAATTTCAAAATAATTACAATTTTGATGAAAAAAATCTCAAATTTTATGACACTCTCCCAACTTCTCTTGTTTTGTAATTTCTTCCCTAAGTATGTCTACCTTTATAATAAGAAAAACAAACTTTATTAAGAGATTTAAGAAAAGGCCAATAGTAGACTATTAACAATTTTTCCCTATGTATGCTGACCATTGTCAAGTAACAAGAAGGCCTTCCATATAAATCATGGTAGAGTCACCAAAATCCAAACTAAAAACAAAAGAAAAAGAATTCTTAAGCTAAAGTGAGAAAAGAAATCAGCAAACAAAAATAAAAATGAAGAAGTTGAAAAGTGAAAGGAAAATCCTAGTTTTAAAAGATAAACTCTAACAAGACTGTTTATACCAATGTCTCAACAAAACAAAGTAAAAGAAAATAATCATGTAACCATTCCTTCTTATGTTCAGATAAAAATAAATTTTAGCTTGCAGGGTTATAAACATTTTAGGTTTCAGATAGCAGTGATGATAAAATTTAGCCATAGGGAAAACATTTATGTCTAGTGTCAATCTTCTAGTTTCAAAGCATCATCTTAATCATTTTCTAATAAAAGGAATACTTAAAGAAACAAGCTAAAGGTTCAAAAATTTCCTACTCTAGCTATTTTGACAAAGATTATCGCTGCTTCATGAAAGCAAACCAGGAAACGACTACAGGGCTTCAAAATCTGATATGGTGGAGGATTGAAAGCTTCTATGAAGTGGAGTAAAACATATTTTTATATTAGCAAAATTTGAAAAGAAAAATAAAACTAAACTAAAGTAATGAAGATAAATGAAAGTGGGTATATGAAACTTACCATTGGAGAATTTCATTTAATCTTAGCTATGAAGTATCATCTTCTCCAATGCTAGTTAACTTCTTCTTTTAAAGTCAGAAACATGAAGTTCAACTAACCATAATCTTATAAACCAAAATCATTATTTGTTTTATTTAAATGGAAGAAAGCAATAAACTATAAGGAGATAATGCTTTGTGTTCATGGAATCGAAAGTAAAACAAATTCATCAGAAATGAGAATGAAATTATGCTTCTTACAACGATGAGTGTTCCCATAATATTATAAGTTTTATGTCAACTCCATTTCCATAAATTGTCTGGAATTAAGACCAAATCCGACATAATGAAATTTATATGTGAAGATAGAGAGGTCTTGAATTTGATATTAATTATGGAATTATATATTTAAAACTGAAAAATATGAGAAATCGAAATGATTTAAATATGTTGCAAATTTGTTTTCAATTGCTTTAACACCATAGTGGTTACCTAAGATTTTTTTTAAATATTTCATACAGAACAATGCATTATTTGATGATTCGCATTGCAAGTTTCTTCACAATGCTTAAAGTTCAATTTACAAGATTTTACCTTTGTTGATATGGCACATATTGATTACATGTTAATCTCATAGGGGCATGCATTAGAGTATATTGCATCGGAAAATACTAGATAAGGTTTCATTTTAATTTTGCGATGTGATATATTTGTTGCAATGATAAATTTTCAATATGAGAGCATGCGATGGGAACATATGTGATGAGATGGAGTGATCACAATATTGAAGAATTGCTATATTGAGGATCAGGGAATAGTCACATCTCACATCGCACATTGCGCTTTGCTGATCACACATTACACATCGTAGATTTGGAATTGTGATATGAACATATATAATAATAATGAAAATGAGATGAAATGATTGCGATATCGATGTATTGGAATATTTGAAAATAGTCATGTTGGAAATGCCAACATGATTCTTGAAATAGCGAGAATGTGATGGATGACGTGGCTCTTAGGTGGGACCGTCTTTGGATCTCAAAAAAAATTGATGATCGGCAAACTTAAGTACACGATGTAATATTTGATACGCCGATATGTGATGAAGAATGGACCTGATAATTTTATTATGAGAATTTAATAGCATATCAGATCCGGAACATCGATAATTCTAAACTTATGACCCTACTATTATTGTGATTGAATGGATGTAATATTTTTTATGAACTTGATTTAAATTTCATATCAGGTCCAGAATTGTGTGAACATCACAATATTGGTAAAGTCATTTTATTGGAGAATAAGCAAAAAGGAACATCAGAGATGTATGGACATTGTAGTATCGGCGATATGAAATGTTCGAATATGAATCTTCTGATATTGTTTTAAAGGCCTATTGGGTTTTTAATGAAAGAAAGCAAAATTAAAAATGCTCAAATTCTTATGAACAACAAATAATACTTCTCTGATCATGCTATAAATCTAAAATGAGTTTGCTACGTCAAGTTTGGAAAATGAATGAAAACCTGCAAATGAAACAGAAAAATGAAACTAATAATAGAATAAAATAAACTTATAAATGCATACCTGGAAGGAAATTGTCCTTAAACTTTACCTCATGAATCTTCAAATTCTTTTGTGTTTTTTTTTTAAATTCAATCTTTTTCCAAAATCATCTCAGTGCTTATTCTAAATTAGAGTGGGCAATCAGCTTAAGGGAAATCATTTACTCGTGTTCATGGAATCTAAAAATAGAATTCAACAGAAATGAGAATGAAAATATGTTTCCCTTTGAATTGCAACAATAATTATTACCTTTCTCATTCTGAATTAATCTTGATTGAAGTCTGTATTATTATAGCAGTTGTTCAATGTCTTTAGTAAAATAAATATGATGCATATTACAACAACAAATAATAAAATAAAGATCAGAATAGGATAAAGCCACTAATTATGAAAGAATATGAACACGAATTTAAATGTGTGCATATAGCAGCGTAGACACCCTTAAGGTAATTTTAACAAATTTCAAGGAAGATAGCATGAACTTCATGTGATTATAGCGAAAAGTTAGACTGACTAATAATGCTTAAATTAGCATTAAGCTTGTAATAGACAATCACATATTTCATGGGGCAATGAGATCTTGAAGCTTTGTATCCTCAAAACCTTTAACAAATAAATTTTAGAAGAAAATCTTATAAGGACATCTCGAAATGGAGAAAATTAGCTTTCAGGTGATGGGTTCCAAGTGTGAACTCAATTAAATTTAGTAAAGACATTATTCAGAATAGGCAGAGATGTAGTTATGGGTAGAGGTATTGCTGCAATAAATTTTTGATTTAAAAATGGGAAGCAAGAATTAGAAATTTTCTAATGAGGGGAATATATTCCCCTGAACATGCGTATGATATAAGAAGGGTTGATTAATTTCTTTATTTATATCTGCAGAATAGTTGGAAATAAATGAATTACATTAATTCTACTCATGTTCTAACCATATGCAGGAAAATGGCTAGATATAGTCATATTTCCAATGTAACCATTCTCTCATGTTAATTCCTGCATGTATGTATAGTTCAAACATTAGTAATAGAAATAAAAATCTAATTAAACTAAGAAAATTAAATTTGTAAGTAGAATGTATAGTTATTGTTAGCAACTTATTTATCGCTACCTTCTCTTAGAATACCCTTTCCAACTAAATTTCCATTGTATCATAGAAATATAAATGGATTTCTATTAATGATTGAAAAGGATTAGAAAGAGAAGATAACAGGATAGATTGTGGAAATGAGGCTTTTAAATTCATACGCCTGAAAGAAATTATTAGTGTTATCTGTAAATGTTAAATTATTAATAATCTTCCTTGAAGGGATATTTTTCAAATAATTTTCAAATGAGTCAATGAAAAATGGATGGAAATCTATTAAATACAATGGAAAATTATTAATTGAATTAGATTGCTGGTCAGATTGTGAAATTGCATTCTCTTGTTGATACTGCCTTTCAGAAGAATGATACGATTGATAAGAGATGAACATCAACTGAAATTGGAATATTAATAGATTTTGATATTATGATTATAATATGAAACTTGAATTTTCTAATAGGGAAATGCATCAATTGAGTGTTCAATAGTGAAGTGTTCAATATGACAGCGTAAAGTGTTAAAAGAGAAAATAGAATCAGAAATATAATCTAAAATTTAAACAAAATAAATGAGAAAAGAAAAATAAAATAAATTTTTTATTGGTACAATTAATGTTCCAGCACAATTGGGATTGTTTTGAAGCATTTTTCTTTTCGTAATAATTGGTCAGAATAATGGAATTTGAATGATTGCCAACTCCAACATGTGAATTAGAAAGAGAATTATGACTATGAGTAGGAATGGGAGCTAGATCATGATATGAATCATAAACTAGAATGTTTTCTCGAATGTGGAAATCATGAAGATAATTTGCCGCTTGAGAATGATGATTAGTTGGAATAAATTCTGAATTAAAGCATTCCTCATTTTGATATGTGTTTTCAATTTTCTCATGAGGATTGACTTCAGAAGAATACAAATCAACATCTTCATTGTCAGAGTAATTATCATAAATGAATTCATGATATTTATTAGAATTCTCGTCGATCTCATCCAATGTATCAAAATGAGAAGGAATATAAAGTACATGTTTATTAATGCCAAAAGAATGATCAATTATTGTTTCTCTATTTTGATAAAAACTAATTGGAATTTCATTTAGATTGGCCTCTATATTTTTGAAATATAATTAATACGAAGAGGGGAAAAATTACCATCAATAAAAATACAAGGATAAAGGGAAAAATGAGAATCATAAATAATGAACTTAAAATTTTCTCTATTTGAGAACTCTTATGCATTTTGTTCGTTATAAATTTCAGATTCTAAATCATTCCTTTGTGTACTCATGATTTCTTGAAGAAGGTGTCTTTGCTTCTATGATTTTGGTATTTTCTCATCTTAAAAGAATTCATATATTTGTACAATAGTTTATGTGTTATTGGTTACTTTGATTTATGCTTGTACTTTTCAATTTGTGATCTGATTTTCTATATTCAATGCAAAGTAATTTTCAAATTTGAAGGCAACACTTTCTCCAAAATTGACATTGTCGTCTTTGTGCATTTGGATAGAATTATTTTCCAAGATTTCTGACACCACTTCATCATAATTTATTTGCCCATCCATATTGGAATTCTCATTTATGTTGGAAGGGGATGGAAAAAAGCTTGAACTAATTCATATGCATTGGGAATGGGAGGAAGAGAACAAATATGTTCAAACCAATCTAACAATTCCTCTTCCAAAGGTTTATCTTTGACTTTACATTTTAAACAATTCAAATGAAATCAAATGTTAAAATCAATAACAAACTCATTTTCAAACCTTTGTAGATATTCAATTTCACCATATCCATGTTCATAATCATAGTTGTCAAACTTACAAATCAAAATTGTAACAAACTAATCCCAGCTGTGAATTAAGGCAACTAGAAGAGTTCTACACCAATTTCTGGCTTTTGCCACGAATGCAAGAGTAAAAATTCAACATAAAATTCCTTTATGAAATCCTTGAAAATCATAATTTGAAATTTTTTTAATAAACTGAAAGACATGATTAAAAACAGGAGAATTTATCTTACCATTAAACTTTACATGAGACTAAATCCTTACCACTTCGAGTGGAGTATTGGAAGATGCATATCCATGGATACAACTCCAAATTGGAAGTTTAAGATGAGCCATCATGATTAAATAAAATGTTAAAATTCAAAAGACTCCAATAGAGCAAGTTTTAGGCCCTCCTTCTAGCACCAAAAATGTTGATGGCCAAAAATGTCGACCTCAACATCGGGGGATAAGCACCCAATCTATACCTTAAAGCAGCTCATTTTCCATTTGGAGTAGTGGCTCTGACTAGTTCAAGTAGGTCTAGTTACATTTTCCTAATTACTGCTGGTTTAAGATGTACCTTTAATTACCAATAGCAAGAGATATCACATCAATTCTTCTTGATGATCAGGCAAGAAAATGACCTTTAAAGTTGATTTCGGTTCAGCCAAGCCATAACTAAATTTTTGTCTCTTTTAGAAGAGGACTTAAAAGAATGTAGAACTGAATCTCAATGCAAACTTGTTCTATAATGCAAGCAAAAGAAACTAATCTTAAACTTATATCAATTATGCAGATATAGATCTAACCCAACTAAGAGCAAGATAATTAAATGATTGGGATTTAGATATGTCTGGATTTTAATTAATATCAAGCTAACAAAGTAGTTTCAATTATCTAATATTTGTGAATGCTGAAATACATCCTATTGAGACCTCTTAACTGAAATCATCAACCACCAACACTCAGGAAGTAGTTCACAAAAATGATATTGTATGTCAAATCAGTGAATCCAATAATGAAACAATAATATGCAGAAATAGTTCACAACACATCGCTATTTAATAAATCAGTTTTATAAGACAAATTTATGAGTAAATAGTTACTCAGAAATCATAATTTAATCCATAAGAGCATAGATAAATAATAACATCTTTTAGCCAAATTACCCATATCGAAAGAAGTGCACAATAATGAATAAATTGACACATTTCTCTTATCATAAAATGAAACTAGTATTTGAAATAGTAGTATTAGAAATACCAATTTATTGAATCCATTTCTCTGGCCCTTGTCTCCAATAGTCTTTTACATTGCTTGAACTTCTTCTTTCAAAATTAGAGCTACAATAGTGCAAATTCCACCCATCATACATAATTCAAGATGTAAAAGAAAAATCCTCAATAATCCCTAGATTTGATATTTTCTCTCCTCCCTCCTACAAATCTAAATTCCTATTACAAAAGTGCTTTTAGAAGTCTAGAATTATAAAGGAGAACAACCCTTATTATATTTTGCAATTTGCTATTTATAATATTTCCAAAGGTATTTTTGAGAAGAAAGTTTGTTGAAGAAGAAATCTACCCAGTCAATTTTTATTCGCTCAAAATTCCAATCTTTAATTGCTGGAGCATTCTCATTTACTGAGATCTTTTTCTCCATATCTCTTCTACTGTTTTGCTGCAAAAAGAAATCGAAATAAACTAAGATGCAATAATAAAATCAAAATATCATTTATGGCATTAAAACAAATCCAATCAAATGTGATTGATTAATTGAAAAGGGGATCTGAGCTTCCTATTGATGCATATGACGATTTTAATTGGCCAAGGATATTATTGACGAATGAATATGTACTGAGAAGAGGCTTGGGCAAATGAAAATAAAGAAAATAAAACTCAGAAAATTGATTTTGTTTAAAAATTTAGAACTTGATCTTCTGCCTGATTTTAGACACAATAACTGATCAAATCTATCAATTAAACCTCTTTATAAATATTCTCCATGATTTTATCTTTCCAATGAGTCATCTAGGCCTCATTTGGTCAAGTAAAAGTTAATCTATGAGTCTTCAAAGTTGACGAGTCAAAACTGCCAGAATTTGGGAAATTTTATTGCCTAGGCTAAAAAATCAGAATTTTTAATTAAATTCTAACCCTGATAGATTTTAATTATCTAATAATTAATTCTATTCTTGCTATAAAACTTAAATCTGATTTTTTTCAGGAAAAAAAAATAATTATTTAAAATAATTTAATTCTTATACTATTAACGTAAAATAATATATATATATATTATATATCTTAAAATTTTTATATATTAATTATCTATTATATTAGAATTAATTACATATATAATATAGTAGTTAGTGAATTCCCTGCTTTCCTAATATGAATTCAAACAACGAATATTGGAATGACCTAAAAATGAAAGTGTAGTTCGACTTTTACCGTAGCGCAAGAAATGTTCATATCGCATCGCATGGAACATTGGATCAGGGGTTTGTAAAACTTGACTCCTCGTGAATTTTGTGAAGTGTGCAATTGCGATCGATGCGATCGTGCTATAATTTTTTATTATTTTTTTTTTTTTGTTTTATTTAAGTTCCTAAGTTTAATGAGGTTTGGTTAAGCTATATAAAATGAAGTGAAGTTAAGTGGGGTTAAGCGTTTTATGATTTTACTGGTTTATTTAACAATATTGTTAGAGAAAATTTAAAAATTAATTAAAATTTAACTAAAGATTAATATTCAAAATAAACGAGTATTTTAATTATGAAAATTAAAATATTGGTACATTTTATACATTTTTTAATCCAGGCGGCATAAATTATTAAACTTCAAAGGAGTGTCATTTATAAACCAGTTGACCAAATGAGGTGAAACAAGTATCGGTGGAAAGCTTGACACAAATCGATTTCAATAAAGCAATCAAAACAAGAATCTGAAGGAAATGAAAAATTAACAAAATCGTAGGATAAATAACTTAATAAAAATTCTAAGAGGTGTTCTAGCCAAAAAAATTTGTAGAAGGGTCCCCATTATTTGAAGTAAACAAGTCAAAAATGCGGGGTTGTGTTTTACCACAACATAACATTAATTGTATGAATTATTATCTTTTCACTAGGCACTAATTTAGTTTTAGCTCCATTGAAGCCAAAACTAGAGTTCTAGAGTATTGATTTTGTGTTAGTGATTGAAATATTTTGCTTAATAACGTCATTTCCAATGTGCAATACAATAATCCTTGATTATTTAGTAAAATCCTCTTCACCATGCTTATCGTTTGTTCTCGAGAATTTTCTATCTATAGATATATACTAATTGCCTAGATAAGTAGTTGTATTTGTTTGGGAGAATGATTTCCGCAGAATCACATAGAAAATCACTTGTCGATACATTTTGAAGCAACCATTGTAGTTCATCACCAGGGCAAGTTAAAGAACAAGTCCGAGCAACAAGTTAAATAGGGAATGCAAGTCTTTCCAATAGTTATATTTGACCAAGCAATGGTTAAAAATGACCTCTAAGGGCTACATTTTACCAGCGACCGGGTTGATAAGTATCAAGGGGAAGGGTCAAAGATGTTAAAGTTCAAAAATCTTTTAAATAAATTATTAGGGAAAATTAAATTAAATTTATATTATTACTAATATATTAATTACTATATTATTAATTTTTAAAAATAATATTATTTTTTCTTTTGTTAGTATTATTTAAGTAAATAATTCTATTAAAAGATCTAATATTATTATTATTAATTATTGTTACTATGAACAATATTAAATTCTTAATATAGGGTAATCCAATATTAAATTTAAATGAGCAACGTTAAATTGATATAATATTTATTATTAACTAAAAATAATATTATATAGTATTATTAATATTAATATAGTCTAGGAAATAATTCATTTTACTAATTACCGAATATTTTACTCAAGATAAATAATTTAATTTAAGTGACTCAGCTTAAATATAATATTATTATTTTTATTAATTCAAATAATATATATACTACTATAGTATGCCAAGGGAATTAATCCATTATTACTTATTATAATGTTTATTAAAGTGTAATATATTAAAATATAAGGGAATAATTCTATTAAAGAACAATATTTATTATATTCCTAAACATTTTTACTATTCATTTTTTATTATATTAATGATAATAATATATTGTTTTATGGCTTTTTAATATAGGAAATCCATTACTAAAATTAAAGTGACTAATGTGAAAAACATATTAATAAGATAATATTAATAATAGCCTAGGTAAATAATTCCATTATTACTAATTATTAAGATATTTTATTAAAGAGTAAATAAACTAAAACTTGATCAGGGGATCATATTGTTACAACCAATCAAAGAAGACATAAGATATCAAAGTACTATAAACGAAGGTAAGCTAAAGAAATAAAAAAGGTCAAGGTAAGGAAAAACAATGAATGGGATGAAGAGGGCTAGGAAGAAAGGGCTGGGATTCAACAACTACTAATCTTCTAGCCATCCTCCCTATTGAGATTATTAGGCGTTTTCTCAATTTTAAGGGCTTCCCTAAATTTTCGATGGTGAAACTATGCAACTTTCTCAATAACATGGGCCTCTTCGATAAGAACATGATGTTTGGTCTTCTCGGCATGCTCTACGAGGGTCGAGGACTTGATTCTCCCATGCTTAAGTCTGTTGAGTGCTCACTAATCCTCTAATGAATAGAGCGACCAATCTCACTAATGTATGGGGTCCCACAGGAACAGGGAATGACATAGACACCTTTCATGTCCTTAGGGTTGACATGATATTTAATAAATCGGAGGGAGCTACGGATGGTATTAAGAGGTCTAAAGGTTGAGGGAACATTGTGCTTCTTAAGAATCATGGAAATCTTATCGGTGGTCCCTTGGATGAAAGGGAGGTGAATCCCCAGGACCCGATCTTTAAAATCTTTTCGGACTGAATGCTCCTTCCAGGTTTTGAGGAAGGCTTTCTAACCTAGGTGTCTACTGTAACCAATTTTAGCAAAGACATATAGGAGGTGATTTTTCTCCTTCTCCAAGATTTTTCATCAGAGATTCTTAACACACGGGTAGCAAGCATGTTGATAATGCCCAAGTTCTGAGCAGGGAAATGATGGGAGCTAATGTGGAGATATTGTTCAGTATGAGTATTTTTCCAAAATACCTGGTGGGAGAAGGAACCATCATTATTGTTAGAGATGAGGACATCAAGGAACAGAGGACAACCATTGACTTTTTTTCCATAGTGAATTTAATGGCGGAGGATTGATTATTGAGGTGACAGAAGAAAAGATCCAACTCATCATGACCATGAGACTAAACGACACTTGTGTCATCCACAAATCTCTTGCACAACTTCGGTAAGAGATGGGCTGAGGCCAAAGCTCTGGACTCAAAAAGTCTTTTAGACTTTTCCTATAAGAAATAGATAAGATGAGAAGATAAGAAGACCTACATGTAGTTCCGCTTTCTTCTCATCTCCCTTGTATCGATCTTGTTGCTCCTTCCTACAATTAATACGCTTGAGAAGTACCCTGTAAAAACAACATAAAACAAAGAATCAATCAAAGCACACAATCTATTGAAAATAAGTGAAAGAAATCATATACGATTCACAGATATAAGCATTATGAAACAATAAAAATATATGGGAAAAAGTTTCAAACACTTTATTAGATAGAAGAAGGAATTACAACCACTCGTGTTTGATTCAAAGCCATTCCTCCAGCTTCCATCCCATCCACATGACATCAAAATCATGACAAACTTGTAGCATTACAATACTTGCTTCAAAGCCAAATCTCATAGCAAAATTATCTCCTTACAATTCAACAAACTCCAGCCCCTGATCACTTGGATGAGTGGTCAATTTATAGGAAGATGAAGCAGGTTTTGTCATAAATGGTAGCATTGAATGGCCTTCCATACATAGAATTAGTTCCATGGAGGAAGGGATGAGAGGATAGGATGCACTTTCACTCATTCCTCATCCATTTGCGAGCTCATAGGAGTTGATAAGTGAGGGAACCCTCTAGATGACTCCAAAAGATAAGAATATTCCCCAAACCCTATGTGAATTTCGCTCATTTTCACCCAACACAGGTGAAAGGAAGCCTAATTAGAGCATCCTGGCAGTGGAATCAACTGCTTTGAAACACACCTTTGCAAGAGCTTACCTATGTTGGTCCCCCTAGAGGCTATTTTTGGATGTCTTCATGTCATCAAATTGTTTGGGAAGGAGGCATCCAAAGGGGTGACTTGTTTAGGGAATGAAGCAACGAAAATTAGGGTTTGATTGTTGGGTTGTGTTATATTCTTTCCACATAGTTAACGGGGGGTTTGGACCCTATGTTAGGTTAGGCGGATCCACCTATGGTTTTGTGCATGATTTTCGCACATGTTTTTTGGATGCGATGGTTTTTGGTCCATGGTATTGGATGCTTCGGCATGTATAAATATGTATTGTAACATTGAAAGGAACATAATGAACAATCAGCTATAGTCCCGGTTTGGGATCTAGTGGGAAATCTCTGTGTATATGTGTTTTATGTGTTATGCTCTCGCATTTTTATTTTTCATGTGATTTAGAATTTGTATGCAGGTAATTTCTGTATGGGGTTAAAACCTACATTGATGAGACCTAAAACACTGATGTAAATGTTGGTATTGATGTGCCTAAATGGAACTATAACAGCTGCCCCCTGAAGCATGAAGTTAAAAAAATGCCAATGTCGAATGAAATGCTTTACAATGTGATGAGGAGGTGTTGAAGTGGAAGGTGACCTACATCAATTACAATACATATATCATCATATTTGATTTTACATGAATTGTTGAGGGAAGGCATACCCATGCTCAACTTGTAAACTTTCATTACATGTACATAGATAGTCATCTACATATATAGATCCATGATCGGAATGACCATCAATGTAAAGTCATTCTACATATGATTTAGTACTCCTGAAAGTGCACCCCGGATGGATGAAACTAGATCTAGGGTCTTCTATCTCGTTCAACCATTCGCTCAAGTATGAGTCTAACCATTTGAATATATGTCTTGAGCTCGAACATAGGAAGATACCATCTGATTACCAGCCAATGATGTAAGTTTTTAACAGATGTGAGAGAAATCACCAATAATGATAATGATCCTCAAGTTATTGCAGTTTGCATGGTTTGAATGGATGATTTGATGTTCAACACCATACAAAGTCTTTCGGTTGAAGGCCATTGATGTATGCCTATTTCTGGAAGCGAGAAACATTCCATTGATGCATGCAAGCGTCAAGGTACTGGAAGGGTGTTTCTAAGTCAAGTTCTTGGATAATGTGTTGATGTCGACAAGAAGCGACTCGTCACAAGAGGGCCTTGATGTATCCCACATCAATGACACAAAATTAGTGTAGTGATTTTAGAGATGGAATTTGACTGACGAGAAAAGGTTTAGGAATGGTGGTCATGAGAATGAAGGTTTATGATATTGTAAAGGATGAATTTTGACTGGATGACTTCTCTTGCACATGTCGGCGACACCGAAATGAGTTGGTATAATTGAACCAAAACAAAATGATGGATGGTATGATAGAACAACAGTGTGATAACCATCAAGCTAATAACCCAACCCAAATAGTCACGATGATGGATTGAAAGTGTCATGTTCGAAAGTGACCTGCTACCATAATGTGGTTTCCCCTTTTTCCCATTTTCCCCAGTCATTGCTGACAAATACCTCTTTAATTTTGTCACGTTTGCAAAGGATAACATATGCTTGTTGCATAATTTCACCCTTTTGGTGAATCCATTGCTATTTGATGTTTTATCGAGTCTAGCGAAGGTGAAACTCAATCTTTTCTAGATGGACAAGTTCAGGGAAAATTTTAACAATGAAAATTTGTTTTAAGGTTTATAAATCTTGGCGAATCTTACTAGTCCCCAAATCGAAAATTATAAAATGTTGGTTGATATATTTGTAAAAAAATGTAAATTTTTAATAGTTTTATTTATAGTGTTTATACAATTTTGGCAATTTTTAAGGTAAAATAATTTTATACTATAAAATTTGGGCGAATCATCTTCAAAAAATAATGGAAATTGGTGAATCTTTTTTTCAGAAAATAATGGAAAAGTAGCCCACTTGTGAATATTAGCCCCTAAAATTTTCCATGGACAAGTTTGTCGCTATTTGATGTTTTAACGACTGTAACAACAAATATAACTCAATCCTTTTCATGTTTAGAGAGTTTGAAAAGGGGCAAAAAGAAAAATCCACAAGTTATTTTTCGTAGATTTGTCTCTCAAGCTTGAAAAGGTGTAATAACGATATGAGAGAGAACATATTGACCATTTTTAGTCAACGTATTCCTTTTTTGTAAATAGTCTATCTCAATCCAGTAAAGGGTTAAACTTATACTAAGTAGATTTTATTTCCAATCCATTAACGAGTTGAAAAGGAAAAGCGCTTGGCAGTTTGTTCAAAGTCTGAAAAGAGCTTAAAGAGGACTCCATTTTGAGGAACGAGTGGTGTCTAGGATAGCAACTGGTTCCGATGATGTTGGAACTTCTCAAAACATGTTGATTTGTGTGAAGAGGTTGGATAATAAGAGCACTCATTGCAACTTTTCCTCAAAAAAGGGTAAAACAACCAAGTGAAAACGTATGATCGACCAAGAAGATAGCGGCGGTTGAAGGAGAAAAACCAAGGCTCATCTAATGAAAGAAGCTAATAAAATGGCAATCATGAGGGTTAAAAATGGAAATGGGTTCATTTTTACATAATCTTGAACCATAGGGAACTATGATTGGATTCAATTTCATGTTTACACAAGCTTGAAACCAAAACCAATGCTTGGATTCAATTTCATGTTTACACAAGCTTGAAACGAAAAAGTATGCTTGGATTAAGTTTCATTTTTACACAAGCTTAAAATGAAGAAATATGCTTGAATTTAGTTTCATTTTTACACAAGCCTGAAACAAAAACTATGCTTGAGATTCATTTACATGCCCCCAGCATGATGAAAGGGAGAGTCTCCTGTAGCCAGATGGAAGTCACTTCAGTGAAGCAGGATGATTATCCAACACTTTTTGGCATTGTCTAGATAGGGAGAAAGGTTAATGATGTTATTCCCTTCACGTAACATAAAGGTAAACTTAACTTTACAACTAGGTGCATTCCCCCGAAGCTTCATTACATTCACCTAAGTAGGCTACTCATGGCTATGAGGTGGATCGAATGAACATTCTTTTACGAGATCAAGTGAAAGACTTGATTGGCATTTTACGAGTTCTAATCAAAGACTCAACTTGGAAATTTTCTCTAGGGGACCTTGTTTCATTTTTTAATAGCTTGACACAAGACAAGGAACTGTTCTCAGATTACTTGTTTTATTTTTTAACGAGCTTGACACAAGACAAGGAACTATGCTCATACTCCTTATTTCATTTTTTAATGAGCTTGACACAAGACAAGGAACTATGCTCATACCCTTTGTCTCATTTTTTAACAAGGTTGACACAAGACGAGGAGCTATCTTCATGAGTTGTCTCATTTTTCAATGAGGTTGACACTATAAAATAACTATTCTCATATCCTTCATTTCATTTTTTAATGAGGTTGACACAAGACTAGGAACTATCCTCATAGACCCGTTTCATTTTTTAATGAGGTTGACACAATAATAGAACTATCCTCATGAGTTTTTTCACAACCCCTAAGAGGTCATGACTTCTAAGAGGTTCTCCTTAGATGTGAGAACAATGCTTTGGAAGGAGAGATCTAGTTCCAATGCACCTATTACGTAATGTACGACATAAAAGAATTGATTGTCTGTTGATGTAGGCATGGAATTGGTTGCCACATAATTAACCCATGGCAAGGATGATACAATTGGTACAAAAGGACCATTTAGGAAATATGATTGATTGGAAGCCATATTTGGATTGGGAAATGAAAGTTGTTCAATGGTGACAATTCTGCCTTCATGTGGGAAACACATCACTCGAAAGAGTGTTGAAACAGTAGCTCCCATGTCATAAACATAGTTGTGCCCAAGAAGTAAATTGTAATCTAAAGGGCTTGGGACTACCATCACATTCAAATAAATAATTTTTCCTCCCAAAGTAATAGGCAACTAAGGAAGGATCCCTAATGGTTGAATGGTTCCTTTGTTAAAACCAAACAGATTCTGAGTAACAGGCACAAGTGGTGGAGAACCGAGCACTTTCCAAGAAGTATAAGAAAGGATACTCACAGATGCACCTTCATCTATAATAGTGCTCGATACAATCATATTACAAACCTGTACTATGATCTGGAAAGGCACATAAGAAGGAAGATGGAATCCTACCAGTCGATTCCAATCAAAGGAAGTTAGCAGACTACTTGGAGGGGGTATCATAGAAACGAGAGAATTAACACCTTGGGTTACGAGAGTGGGAGGATTTTACTCCTATCTTGATGGAATGGGAGGATTTCCCCCAAGCCCATTAGAATTTGAAGAAACGAAAAAGAACCTAAGTGGTATCATATTCACTCTCTTCGGGTGTTACCGGGAAAACTAGTGTCCATTCAGAGCTACTAGTCCCACTACGACGAGTAGCTATCTTAGAAATAAACAAACTAAAGTTACTTGTGTTTTCATTTATGAGAGATAGATCAGAGAGAAGCAAAGTGTACCAACCTCAGTCTTTCGCTTGGCTCCTTTCTTGTTTCCTCCCTCCTTTGACAGAGCTTCACCACTCCTTTACTTGTGCCACTTCAAAGAACACCTGTAGAGTCAAAGTAGCATAATACCATCAAAGCATAGAGATCTATAACACTAAACAATATAGTATCAGATGTTTATTAACCATTCAAATGCATATATCAATACAAGATTCAGAGATATACAATAATATGGAGGAAAACTCAAATAGCTTTATTGATAGAAGTAGTAGAAGAGAGGATTACAACCCATTGGTCTGACCTAGCGCCATCCTCCCGGCATGAAAGCCCTCTTCACCTCATGAAAAGCTAGATAACCCAACAGTATGATGTTTCATAGAGGAACCAACAACACTTCCTTACAAAATACAAAATTCCAGCCTCTGGATCTCTAGGATGAGGGATCCATATATAGATATTTGTAGGTGTGTGAGTCAGCTTCTGGGATTTTGCTTAGTGTCATTTCTCTGATAGTTCTTGGTTCCACTTGTAGATTTAATGATCTCTTACTCATCCCTAGGCGAATTCAGAGAGGCAAGTTTCAAATGGGCAGTTTCTAGAAGATTCTTTGGGTTTCCACCTAGCCAACTGCCTCTACCATTTGTCCACTCTCACTCATCGCACCTTACAGAAGGGCTTTTCAGTATGCATCGCACCTTTTCCATGTGGTAGGTGAGATACATCACACCCTTAGCACTGAGCAGTCTATATGGTCTAGTTTTGACCAGTTCTGAGTACTTTTTCAAGGAGAATTTCTGGGAGATGATGTAATCAGCTAACCTTGCTCCTTTAGGGTATGAAACAACACTTTTAGGGGCTTAGAGGCCCTTCATTTATGGACATATGCGATTGGGGTTGTAGTGCCTAAATATGTCTATAACATTGGGAAAGGTATGATTAACTTAAGGTAAAATTAGGTCAACTCTTTCCTCGACCATGTCGATTTCGGTCAGGTATACACTCATAGGATTCAATTTCAAAGAGAGTGGGTTTGACCAACAGTTGATTTGAGTCAGTCAATTCATCAACTAGTCAAGGATTAAGGGAGAGTCTTGTAACCAGATGGAAATCGCTGTAGTGAAGTAAGATGGTTATCCAACACTTTTTTGGCTTCATCTAGACAGGAACAAAGGTGAATGGGGTGATTCCCTTCACATAACCTATAGGGAAACTTGACTTTATCCTTCTTTCCATGAACTATACTACCACTAGTTGACAGTGTGTCATGAACATGATCTCGAGAAGCTGATGACACGGGATGTTGTCAATGATTTCGAGGAAGATGGTCTCCCGCACAAAGTTTGTATGGATATCAAACTTTGTGAGGCTTGATGGATGGCTTCTCATTAGATTTTGTATTCAAAGAAATGGTTGCTTGGTTGCCTCTCTACTGAATTTGTTTCTTTGTCTTCTTCTTCCTTTTCTTCTTCTTCTTAGCCACTTGGTTACTAGTACCAATACTTTCACCAGGTGAAGAGGAAGAAGGGGAGGAAGAAACACCCAAGGAATAAGGAAAAGGGTCAACTTTAGGATCAACTAGAGGTTGATTTTGTTCAGTTGGAAGAGTACTTGATTGTGGAGAAATCAAGACATTTTGAACCAAGGAGGTTGAAAACAACCATATTGGCAAGCCAATGGTAAATCCTGGAATGGAAAATGTAGCCATATATGGAGCACCAATATTTCCAAAAGGAGGAAAAGGACTAGGATTCCCATCAAACGAAATTTCTTGATTGGTGGGCTCTAGATTTGTCGCAATATGTTTCAACCTCAGATCAACTAACGAGTGAGTGTGGAATATTTTATCCATATTCAATTAATTTTAGTTTAATCAATGTAACATAATAAAACAAAAGATGGATAATCTAGGCAAAAGGTTTACCATGCAACTGTCAACTACAGAATACCTCCCCGCAAACCGAGAAGTATGAGTAAGAAATCTCCCCGAACGTTGTATTTTGTTAGTGTCAGTATTTAAATCCTTCCACCAGTGATAAAACATGCTCTTACAAAGTGATTTTAGGGTGTCAAAGTCAAATTTTGTCATTTCAGTGAGTCTTCAAGTAAAATTTGGTCACTAGGTATTAGGTCTAGGGTTGTTTTCACTCCTTCCAAAGTCTTCCAATTATTGTTCCATGTCACCATTCAGCTTAGGTTACCATCATTCAAAGAGTTTTCATCATCATTTCAGGTTCCAATGGGTCATTTTACACCTTGTTCGTGCATCAGTTGTACTTGGGTAAGCTTCATTTCCCTCTCCTAGGGTTTTGAAGGTAATTTTTCATGGATGGTCAAATCATCAACAAAACTTGTATCCTAATGCTCATACACCTTCCCTTATCCTTAATATACCTTTTTAAATGCTTTCGGTCACTCATATCCCTCAAATTCATCATTTTCCCACAAACACTAGTTTATTGCTACAATTTGATAATTTTTTAGGCTAGGCCTCTGTTTTGACCTTTTGGACCCCTTCCCCTCACTCAATGTTTGAAATTACACCTTCCCCTGATTCCTAACATCCATCCCTACTTGCTAAAATTTTCTCAAGAATTTAGAAGCCCCTTATCCCTTTCGTTTCCCTTCATTTCCACAAAACCCATATTCCACACATCGAGATAGGTTTTATTCAAATGATGTTCTGAAAAAGAGAAGATCAAGTTGACAAAAGTGAGACAGATTTTTTTTCCATCCTTGACCCAAGAAGAAAAACCTCTTTCAGTTTTTACACGGGTTTCATAGTTTGGGAGAAATGTTGAAAACATCATTGGCCTTAGGAGGATTGATGCACTTCTTGAGTGACCTTGGGAAAATCAAGATTTCTGATAGCGTGGTTGGCCAAATTACTTACTTGATGAGACAACCAATAACTAGATAGATATATATTTCCAATGAGTTATCATGAGCTCAATTTTGAGTTGAGGAAGACCTTCAAAAGATGACTGCAATAGCACTCTGCATTCAGGCAGTCTCATTTTGCACATTTTGACCAGTCTTGGGAGCTTTCACTTTTGGCAGAGCAAATGAGCTTCAAATTAGAAAATTCAAGATGTTTTTGAAATTACACTGACAGCGTTTCCAACGAGCTATCATGCACCCAATTTGGACACCAAGAAGGCCTCCAAAACAGGTTTGCAAAATGGCGTTGTGCATTAGGAGCTTGGTGTTGCACATTAGAGGGGCACTACGCATCAGGAAATTTTGTCCTGTGTCAATTTACACTGGTGATGCGCATCAGAGAGGTGTTGCACATTGGTGAGTAGGCACTGCACATTGGCTAGTAACACTTCAAAACCCTCGAACTTCACCTCTAATCACCAACATTGCTGCACTTCTCTTCCAATCAAGTAAATAACCTCACTTTTGATCTCATATAGGGTTTTTATGCTATAATTGTGGTTTTAGCATATTAAAACTCAAAACCCTAGCTGTCCCTACCAAATTTCTCACCACTTCTAGCGCTTGTCACTTGTCTTCATTTTCCCATTATCATTTTCCTTAAATCTAACCCTTGATCCCATTTTCCCTAATCTATTTTCCCTTTCCCTATTTTCCCTAAGAAACTAATCCCTTTTTGAAACCCTAAGCTCATACATCAAAACCCTAGGTCCTCTATCCATCCCTCTCACTCCCCTACCTCACCTCATCACTATTGTTCCTTTCACAAATCTCTTCATACTCATCCTTTTCCCCCATTTGTTATCCACCATTGACCATGTCATCACCACATCATCGCATAGAGACAAGCATGGAGAGAGACAACGACCCTGATTTTGAGGAGGACACCCTATATGACAGCTTTAGGGAAAGGAATTTGTAGCAGGTAGACAAAGTGAAAGGAGAGGTTCCAGGAGAAAATCTTGTTGATGATGTTGAGAGAGAGTTTTAGGTTGGGGAGCATGATGATGATGTGCCACCTCATCACACTCAGGGAATTGATCTTGAAAGCCCATGATTAGATCAAAGAATGCTTTTGAAAGAGAGAGAGGCTCATATTCACATGTCAAATGATATGTTGGCTAGAGCTAGATATGTTATCAATTACCTATAGTAGGAGAATAAGAAGTTAGAGGGTAAACAAAGCCAAATGGAGTTAGAGATGTTAATAATTCAAAGGCAAATCAACAAAGAGCATCTAGTTCCCTTGACTCCTATTGAACAAGAAGCGGAGCATGATAGATAAATATGGCTTGAAAGAGTTAACATTCATCGTGAGGGGCTTCTAAAGAAAAAAAATAGAGACAATAAGATGCTAAGGCATATGGCACATAATTATTGGACCTGAAATAGAGTATGTAAGAATAGGATCAAGCACCTTAAGGGAAGATTAAGGAGGGCCTTAAAAGGAAAAATGAAGGATGAAAAGCTCAACATTTTGCCTAATGTGACTCTAGCCCAAAAAAGTAACCCATGATGTAGCTTTGAGCCAAAATTGAGGAAATTTAGGCAATTTTGTCATTTCCCAACTTTTGAATTAGAAACACAGAAAATTCTTGTTGATGCGTAGTGCCACCGGCACTACACATTGAATTGGTGCATCCTCATGGAAAATAGCTTATAGATTTGGATTCAAAATCAGAAAATAAGCAAACCCAGAAAGTTTCATCAATTTTGGAGAAGATCTGGGCCACCAAAAGGGAAAAAAACACCAAAAATTGCCCTCTTTGACACTTTTTGGACACATAGGAAACAATCTTAGGAGACTCCACTTTGAGGGGGAAAATGACCTACAAATTAGAAACTTTGAAGCGTTCCAGAAGCTAGACAGGAAGGGCTTTCCAACAAGCTATCTTGGGCCTGATTTGGATGAGTGGAAAGCCTCCAAAATAGCATTGAAGCAGCACTGTGCATTAGGCTCAAGGCACTATGCATCAGGCAAATTTTGTCAATTGTGCCTAAAAGTCAAATTTTGCCTAGTCTCTTCAGCAGTTGACTTTTTCTTCTTTTCTTGGTAAATTTTGTATGGTAAGTGATGTAATATGATGTAAATATTGATGTAAAACACTTGATGGGGTAGATACATCAAATCGAAAGTGGTTTTGAACTAAATGTATTAGCTTCCTTAGTTTTACAGGCAAGTTGTTCCACTGCCTATTTTCTCGTTCCTTGTTTAGATGTTGTTGAAATAGTTCCTTGATTCATGGATTCGACCCCTGATGGATAGCTGGTTTTGTGGTCTATATGATGTCTTTTCAATGTTATTTGTAAAGGTTGGACTTTGGTGGAAGTGGTGGCATTCATTGAACATTTGTATTAGCAGTTTGGCAAGGAATAAAACCAGGTTTCACAGCTATTTTTGTGGGATTATTGTGACAGTGAGTTTATGTATTGTTTCTTCTTTGTAATGAGTTTTTTTTATGTTTTATATGTATCCAAATCCATCCTTATCTTCTAAAACTAAATAAATCAAGGTGAATGGACAAAATACATTGTTGTGCTTTGCCTTGGGAATGCGTTTGGATTTCAATGTTTTCAACTGTTTGAAGAAGATTAATAGTTTCTTTATGCCCTCCTCAACTCCTTAGTTGTCTTAATCTACCATCTTAATCCATTTCTAGTGCATTAACCCTTGTCTATATCGCCCCACATAACATGACTATATCCATGAGTTGATTTCCTGAACCAAATCTGTCTTCTCCAATTGATCCAGCAACCAAAGCCTAAAAATCAAACCAGAAACCATGAGCTACTATACCTAGCCATAAATCTACATTAAATTCAGTCATCTCAAGCTCTAATTGTGAATATCCTAATTGATATTGACAAGGAGAGAGCCCTCTCCCAATGTGGTAGGGCTAGCTACCAGGTTAAGCGTGGTTTGATGTTACCCTAGACCTGCCTTCCTTTAACCAGAGGTATATCCAGGCCCTAACATAGTGGTGACCATACTAGTGAACGTAGTTTTATGTTCCTCAACAAATTGTAGCAAGTTTAGATCTGATTGTTGATGGTGAGCAATGATCAGACATGGGAAGGCTGAAATCATTCACCTGTCGACTCCAATTCAGTTTCGAGATCAGATCAAAGGACTCCACTAGAGGATGAACCTGACCAGCAGAAACATGAAAGGACAATATGGAAATATCAGGTATTCAAGTTGGAATTTTATCCAAGAGATTATGTTCTCCGTTATAAATTATTTCTTCTCTCTTCTCGAGAATGTCAAGAAGGATTTACAAATTATATTGTATTTGAGGAAAGATCCTAAATCGACATTTGATTCTTTCCCTTTGAATATTGTGCATACAAAATATGAGTGTGCTTTTGATTTTGATCAAGACCCTTCTTCTGAATTTTATGATGATGATTTTCAAACTGATGAGCCTCAAGAGACAACGACTAATTCTAAACCTTTTGTACATATTCCTATACCTTATAAAATTCTAGATATATATAAGCCTCTATTTTACCTCCTATATCCCATGCTTTCCCTAAAAATCATTACCTATATCTACCAAGATTTGATGGTGAATGTGACAACATCATTGTTGAGAGACATGTATGGAATTTTGAGTCTTTTCTTGACATTTTTGAAGTTGATGAAGAAGATGTCAGTGTTATGCTTTTTGCTCTTTCTTTGCAAGGCAAAGTTAAGAGTTGGTTCAAAACCTTGCTTGATGTGTGCATCTCAGATTTCCAACAGTTTGTCAAAATTTTCCTCGATAGGTGCGTGGTCAGAAAAAACCATTTCCTGATTATAAAAGAGTATAATTGGCTGAAAAGATTGCCAGGGGAGACAGTACAACAGTTTTCTGCTCGGTTTAACTAAGTCTATTTTTTTATGTTGGTTAATATAAGACCTCCTCCTAGATCTGCTCTCTTGCACTACCCGGATGCCTTTGATCTGGAAATTGAGTTTCAGCTGAGAGAAAGAAACCTTGCAACACTTGAGGAGATGCAAAACAGTGCAATAGATGTAGAGGCTAATTTGCTTATCAGAAGGGAAAACCTGAAGGAGGAAGAGATGGAGAACATAGATGTAGAGGAATCAACATCTTTAGAGGTAAAGCTCAACATTTTGGTAAGTGTAGTGGAAGAGATGATGCAAAAGATCACCATAAGGAATGAGTATGATGTTCAAGACCATGGCTTGTTGATTGAAGAAGAACAAGTGGCCGATCCAAAACATTTCCCTTCTTATCCCAGTTGTCATAGACTTGATAATGATTGTTTTATAGATCATTTTGGAGAAGAGGAATCTATTTATATGACATGTATGCTTGATGATATGTTTTATACTGATGATTTGCCTCAGTTTGATGAGTATGATGATGATTATGTTCTCCAAACAGAAGCTAATCTTGCAGACAAATCAACAGCTAGTTTGTGGAAGGAGGAAGTCCACTTTAAGTAGCTCGAATACAGTGATCAACCGAAGCATATCAACTATGGAAGTGAGGAGGAAAGTGTAGAAAATATTGAAGTAAGTGAAGGATATTTACCTTTTTGTTTTAATTCATTATAGGTCATTAGAGACAACTTTCATTCAATCAGAAATAAATAGAAGATATGTTTTAATTGGACCATCTAGAGGGCAATGAGATCATTTTTCAAGACTTCTTGTATCTAGATTTGCAACCACTGAATGCCATTGATTGTCAAGTTGAAAATGACAAATTGGAAGCTGGAACATATGATCAAATGATGCAAGATGATTCTGTACCATTCTGTTTCGAATCATTACAGTTTTTGAAGGGAAATTTGCATAGTATATCTTCAATAAAGGATGAGCAGCCTATAGAAAATCATGCCATCTCATTGTAACCAATCGAAAATGGGTTGCAATAGTCTTTTCAAGTTTTTCATGATCCAATAATTGATGTCTGCAGTCAAAGTCCTTATCCACTAGCTAACTATGAGATTGAAACAAGTATTGAAACAAACTTGATCTGACAGATGGTTTCTTTGTCATTTTCAGCAAGAGTCTCATCACAAAGCTTAGACAAAAGTTTACATTCATGGTATGAGGAGGAGAAAAGTAATCCATCGGATGAGCTAAGTCCCAATGCACATGAATTTCAAGATCCTTATGCAGTATTTTCGGAGTCCGATAGATAATCCATCTTATTAAATGGATATATTTACAAGTTTTCATGTATGTTTCCTTTTAGTAGTTCGCTCTTGATGTTCATAAGAAAGCACTCATGGAGAATTCAAACAATAGCTAGAATTCTTACTTGGTTGCATTGGTTGTTTCATTTCACATGATCAGGTGATGAATGGAATAGTTAGAGTAGGTTTTATTGAATAAGCTCCATTCTGAGCATATTTTCTAGTTCTTCGGTTGTGTTTAAGTATTGAGTTAGTTTCAAGTCAGTTTGTGTCTTTGAGTCGTTAGTTTTCAGTCATATATTTCAGTTTCTGTTTTTGACTCCATGCCTAATGGATAAGGCTACTTGGTCTATGTTGTTCTTGGCACCTCCAAGGAGCTACCATCCCCAATGGAGCCAATTTTAGTTTCAGTCTTTGAAGCCTTCCACCAGTGATCAAACATGCTCTTACAAAGTGATTTTAGGGTGTCAAGGTCAAATTTTGTCATTTCAGTGAGTCTTCAAGTAAAATTTGGTCACTGGGTATTAGGTCTAGGGTTGTTTTCACTCCTTCCAGAGTCTTCCAAGTATTGGTCCATGTCACCATTCACCTTAGTGTACCATCATTCAAAAAGTTTTCATCATCATTTCAGGTTCCAATGGGTTATTTTATATCATGTTCGTGCTTTAGTTGTACGTGGGTAAGCCTCATTTCCCTCTTCTAGGGTTTTGAAGGTAATTTTTCTTGGATGGTCAAATCATCAAAAACCCTTGTATCTTGATGCTCATACACTTTTCCCTATCCTTATATACCATCTTAAATGCTTCCCATCACTCATATCCCTCAAATTCATCATTTTCCCAGAAACCCTAGTTTATTGCTACAATTTGACAAGTTTCTAGGCTAGGCCTGTGTTTTGACCTTTTGGACCCCTTCCCCTCACTCAATCTTTGAAATTACACTTTCCCCTTATTCTTAACATCTCTCGCTACTTCCTCAAATTTTATCAAGAATTCAGAAGCCCCTTATCCCCTTCGTTTCCCTTCATTTCCACAAATCCCATGTTTCACACATTGTGATAGGTTTTATTCAAATGATGTTTCTGAGAAAGATAAGATGAATTTGACAAAAGTGAGAGACATTTTTTTCCATACTTTACCCAATAAGAAAAACATCTTTTAGTTTTTACACAGGTTTCATGGTTTGGGAGAAATATCGAAAACATCGTTGGCCTCAGGAGGATTGATGCACTTCTGGAGTGACCTTGGGAAAATCAATATTTCTCCTAGCATGGTTGGCCAAATTACTTTATTGATGAGTCCACTAATAACTAGACAAAGAGAGATTTCCAGTGAGCTATCATGAGCTCAATTTGGACTTGAGGAAGACCTTCAAAAGTTGACTGCAACAACACTATGCATTCAAGCAGTCTCATTCTGAACATTTTGACCAGTCTTGGGAGATTTGACTTTTGACAGGGAAAATGAGCTCAAATTTGAAAAATTCAAGATGTTTTCGAAGGTAGAATAAACTATATTTCCAATGAGCTATCACATAATTTGGACACACGTAAGGCCTCCAAAACTTGTCTGCAAAATGTCGTTGTGCATTGCGAGCTTGGCACTGCGCATTAGAGGGGCACTGCGCATCAGGCAATTTTCTCTTGCGTTAATCTACATTGGCACGGTGCATTAGAGAGGCACTATGCATTGGTGAGCAGGTGTTGTGCATTGGCCAGTAACACTTCAAAACCCTCAAACTTCACATCTAATCACCATCATTTTTTTATTTCTCTTCCAATCAAGTAAGTAACCTCACTTTTGATCTCACATAGGGTTTTTATGCTATAATTATGGTTTTATCATATTAAAACTCAAAACCCTAGTTTTCTCCTACCAAATTTTGTCACCATTTCTAGCTCTTGTCACTTGTCTTCACTTTCCCATTATCATTTGCCCTAAATCTACCCCTTCATCCCATTTTCCCTAACCTATTTTCCCTTTCCCTATTTTCCCTAAGAACCTAATCCCTTTATGAAACCCTAAGATCATACATCAAAATCCTTGGCCCTCTATCCATCCCTCTCACTCCCCTACCTCACCTCATCACTATTGTTCCTTTCACACATCTATTCATACTCATATCTTTCCCCCATCTATTATCCACTATTCACCATATCATCACCACATCATCCCATAGAGACAAGCATGGAAAGAAACAGTGACCCTGATTTTGAGGAGGACACCCTAAGTGACAGCTCTAGGAAACGAAATTTGCAGTAGGTAGATGAAGGGAAAAGAAAGGTCCTAGGAGAAAAGCTTGACGATGAAGTTGAGAGGGATTTTTAACTTGAGGAGCATGATGATGATGTGCCACCTCATCACACTCAGGTTATTGATCTTGTAACCCCATCATTAGATCAAAGCATGTTTTCAAAAGAGAAAGAGGCTCATATTCACATGTCAAATGGTAAGTTGGCTAGAGCTAGATATATTATCAATTGCCTAGAGCAGGAGAATAAGCAGTTAGAGGGTAAACAAAGCCAAATGGATTTATAGATGCTAAAAATTCAAAGGCAAAGCAGTAAAGAGCATCTGGTTCTCTTGACTTCTATTGAACAAGAAGTGGAGCATGATAGAGAAATATGGCTTGAAAGAGTTAACATTCATTTTGAGGTGCTTCTAAGTAAAACAAATAGATATAGTAAGATGCTAAGGCATATGGCACATCATTATTTGACCCGAAGTAGAGTATGCAACAAGAAGATCAAGCACCTTAAGGCGACATTAAGGAGGGCCTTAAAAGGCAAAAATAAGGATGAAAAGCTCAACATTTTGGCTGATGTGACTTTAGCCCAAGAAAGTAACCCATGATGCAGCTTTGAGCAAAAATTGGGCATATTTTGAGACAATTTTGTCATTTTCCAGTTTTTGAATTAGAAACACAGAAAATTCTAGCTGCGGTGGCGTTGCGCATTGAATTGGTGCATCCTCTTGACAAATGTATTATAGATTAGGATTTAGCATAAAAAAATAAGAAAACCTAGAATTTTTTCATCAATTTTGGAGAAGCTCTCGGCCACCATAAGGGCAAAAAACACTTGAAAAATGCCCTCTCTACCACTTTTTGGACACACGGGAACTAGTCTAGGGAGAATCCACTTTTGAAGGGGCAAATGACCTCCAAATCAAAAAATTCAAAGCGTTCCAAAAACTAGATAGATAGGGATTTCCAACAAGCCATCTTGGGCCTGATTTACATGAGCCAAAGGCCTAGAAAATTATCCTTGAAGCGGCACTATGCACCAGGCTCAAGGCACTATGCATCAGGCAAATTTTGTCAATTTTGCCTAAATGTCAAATTTTGCTTAGTCTATTCAGCAATTGACTTTTTCTTCTTTTAATGGTAAATTTTGCATGGTAAATTATGGAATATGATATAAATATTGATGGAAAACACTTGATGGGATAGATACATCAAATCAAAAGTGGTTTTGGATTGAATGTATCAACTTCTTTAGTTTTAGAGGCAAGTTGTTCCACTGACCATTTTCTTGTTCCTAGTGTAGATGTTGTTGAAACAGTTCCTTGACTCGTGGATTCAACCCCTCGTGGATACCTCAGATGGTTTTTAGGTCTATATTATGTCTTTTCTCAGTCATTTGTAAAGGTTGGACTTTGGTGGAAGTGGTGGCACTCATTAAGCATTTGTATCAGCAGTTTGGCAAGGAATAAAACTAGGTTTCATAGATATTTTTGTGGGATTCTTGTGACAATGAGTTTATGTATTGTTTCTTATTTGTAATAAATTTTTCTTATGTTTTATATGTATCCAAAACCATCTTTCTCTTCTAAAACTAAATGAATCAAGGTGAATGGGCAAAATATACTGATGTGCTTTGTCTTGGGAATGTAGTTGGTTTTCAATGTCTTCAATTGTTTGAAGTGGATTCATAGTTTCTTTATGCCCTCCTCAACTCCTTAGCTATCTTAATCCATTCCTATTACATAAACCCTTGTCTACCTTGACCCATAGAACATGACTGTATCCGTGAGTTGATTTCTCAGACCCAATCTGTCTTCTCCAATTGATCCAGCAACCAAAACCTAAAAATCAAACCAAAAACCCTTAGCTACTATACCTAGCCTAAAATATACATTATATTTTGTCATCTCAAGCCCTAATTTCCAATATTCTAATTTAGATTCACAAGGAGAGAGCCCTCTCCTAACCTGGTAGGGCTAGCTACCAGGTTAGGCATGGTTTGATGTTACTCTAGATCTGCCTTCATTCAATCTGAGGTAGATCCAGGCCCTAACATGTTCAGTGTATCACAGTGTACAAGGCAGCTAACTCGGTTACCTAAGGATGGATAGAAACCTAGTGTTGTCCTCCCATATATACCCTAAGGTACGTGGAGGCCAAATCTGTATAAGCACTGTCTAATGCAATACCCCACAGTGAGAGCATTCCCATATACTTTATGTATTGTAACACCATCCTGTATACCAAAAGGTCCGTGGGCGAGCTATGATATACTGACATACATGGAATGAGGTATCACACTTAGGATGTATTGCAGTTGCGTTAGTGGCAGCTGCATTGTTTTACCACGCTGGAACACGTCTTTAGCCTAGAGCCACTAAATGTTCTCATTAATGATAATGCTCCATTAGGTAAATTGATGTTAATTTTAAGTTTATCTTTCTTAGGAATTTTCATTTTTGGTTTGCCACATGATGTATTATGAAATTCCTAGGAATTCAACTATCATGATAAGTATTCTTTCCATTCAGTTTAACGATCAAAATCCTAACTACTTAAGGATAGAGCAATCAGATTTCTTTCAATCAAAGAGAAAAGAGCACAATCTAATGCAATTTCCATACACTATTCCTATGAGCATGCACAAATGTTTTCAATGCAACATGCATGTATTTCTTCTCGATTTCCTTAATGTGAATATGAACAAAAGGAAATATGCACATACAATCAATCAATCTTTCATAAGAATGAAGACTTTTACTACAGTTCTAATTCGAAGGAAGAGAAGACTTTACAACACTTTCTTTTGAATGAAGATTAATCAACTATATTCTAACTTTGACCATCGATCGATAATGAAAAAGAAAACATTAAGAAACATTAATCAATCCAATCAAAGTTGGGCTATGCCAAGAGATAGAAACTTTTTTTCTGAGACATGGCACTCATTGATCAATCAACAAGTAATCAAACAGAAGAAATTTTGGTAAAAAACTCAACTCAAAGGTGAAATTTTTTCCCTAAGGTGGATCAACGGAGGTCAAAGAGGGTCTAACTACACTGTAGAGCATCGTATCTCACTCAAGGGTGCTCTGTAGAGCACTGCCTCCTGACCAAGCCTGCAATGATTCCTGAGGGGGCACTCAAGAGTCATTTAACCTCAATGTTTTACCAAAATTAAATGCAAAAGCATTGAAATACAGTTAATGAACACAAGTAGGGTCTACAAGAATGTGTTAGGAGGTGGATAAGCTACTAGTAAAGGTGATAGTTCCCTAGCGGAGTCGCCAATTTGTTTTTGAGAATTTGGTATCTATGGATAAATACTAATTCCCTAGATAAGTAGCTATATCTAGAACAATATTTTAAAGTGATTTAGACTTTTCCTATAAGAAATAGATAATATGAGAGGATAGGAATACCTACTTGTAGTTCCACTTTCCTCTCATCTACCTTGTATCTATCGTGTCGCTCCTTCCCATACTTAATATGCTTGAGAAGTACCCTATAAACACTAAAGAAAGTAAAGAACCGATCAAAGCTCATAATCTATTGAAGATAAGTGAAAGAAATCAGATGCAATTCACACATATAAGCATTATGAAATAATACAAACATATGGCAAAAAGGTTCAAACACTTTATTAGATAGAAGAAGGAATTACAACCACTGGTGTCTGATTAAAAGCCATTCCTCTATCTTAGATCCCATCCACATCACATCAAAAGCATGACAAAATTGTAGCATTATAATACTTGCTTCAAAGCCAAATCTCATAGCAGAATTATCTCCTTATAATTCAACATAATCGAACCCTTGGTCACTTAGGTCAGTGTTTAATTTATAGGAAGATGGAGGAGGTTTTGTCATAAATGGTGGCATTGAATGGCCTTCCATACTTATAATTAGTTCCATGGAGGAAGGGATGAGAGGATACGATGCACCTTAACTCATTCCTCATCCATTTTCGAGCTCATATGAGTTGACAAGTGAGGGAACCTTATTGATGACTCCAAAAGATAAGAATATTCCCCAAACCCTATTTGAATTTCACTCCTTCTTGCCTAGTGCAGGTGAAAGGAAGCCTAAGTTCTTTACAGAGCACCCTAGTAGTGGACTCAAGTGCTCTGCAATGCACCGTTGCAAGGGCTTACCTGTGTTGATCCCTTTGGAGGCTATTTCTGTAATCCTTCAAGTCATGAAACTATCTGGGAAGGAGGCATTCAAAGGGGTGACTTGTTTAGGGCATGAAGCAACTAAAATTAGTGTTTGATGAGCCCTAAAATACTGATCTACATGTTGGGATTGACGTTCCCAAATGGATCTGTAACACCATTAAAAAACTATGAAGAAGCATTGAGAAAACACTTTCAACTTTTTAGACCACACGAGCTGTGAACTAGGGTGTTGACTTCATCTTTACAATTCTCAAGATGACCTACATGTTCCTCATCACCTACTAATTCCACTTCCGTAGAATTTTCAGGTTCATAACATCTCTTCTCAGCTTCTTTGTAAAGAATTGTCAAATTATAGAGCATTTGACATGTGAACTAGGGTGTTCAACTCATTTTTATAGTCCTAAACAACACCTACATGTTCCTCATAACCTGAATATTTCATTTTTGTATAATATTCTAAGTTTCTAGAGTCATATCTTATGAACTTCTTCATATTTCTAAATATATTTTGAGAAACGTTTTTGAGTAGATTCTTTAATATAAGATTTAGATAAGCCTAATAACTCATTGATGAGGGCTAATACGTAATCTTCTTCTCCTATTTCTTTTCATCTAGAAAAGCTACCATTGATGATGCGCACCTATGATCCAGGAATGGTTCGAAGGTTCTCAGGTGGAAAGTAAGCAACATCCATTCTCCTTGGATAATGATTAGGTAGACAATGGCCCCATTCACAAGTATTTTAATTCTATCATCAATCTAACACTAATTTTCCCATTCTGCAAGAACTGTGGTGGAAGGATTGCCACTAAGTAGACTAGAAACAAAGTTTTTATTTGACTAAATTCCATTTGATATCTTTTGTCTTTTATTAAAGGTTACTTGTTCCATTCGGCTATTTGTAGTTGTAAAAGAACTTGGAGATGATGAACAAGGAAAATTCATTATCAAGTAAGTTGAAACGAGAATGCACCATTACAAAAGTTTGGTGAGCAAGCGAAAGCATGCCAAGTGGCTCCTACATTAGTTATGATATTCTGGAAGACTTGTCACTTGCACACTTGCTTTGTTAAAGAACTTTAGGGTTTCAATGAGTCGATTTTGTGCATATCTTGCAATCATGGTTGTCTGTGAGACAACATTTTGGTGATGCATTTTGTTAAACAATTCATGTGCCTTCCATATACTTCCACATTTTCCATACATGTCTTTGAGGGAATTTACTATAGCCACATCATACAGAAACCAATTTCTAATTATTTCTACATGGTTCTCCACACATAGTTCTAGGGTTACCATGTTACTACAAGATGGAACAATGCTGGCAAAGGAATAGGTATCTGGAATTTGTCAATACCATCAATATTATCATGGCCTATGATGGGTTGATATGAATGAGGGTTATATATATTCAACCTCTTGTGGATAGCTATGCACTCTATGGCATAGCTCTAGAGACAATCTATACAATTAATACGGGAGGAACTAAGATCGATTGTAGGAATGATACTTTGTAAAGAGTTTTGGGGACTCATCAAAAGTATTTGAAGATAAAAACTACTGCTAAGAGTGCTTCTATTAATCCCATATTTATCAAATAAAATGATCTTGTTAGTGACATTATTTCTCCTAACATGGTCTATGCAACAATATAGGAAATGGTTGTCAGTGCATCCAGTACTGTAAACCCAAAATTTCAACATTCTTGGACTTTTATTGTGGACTTTATTCTCACATATTTTGTTCGGATGCATTTCTGTGATATTGGTAGCTGAGTTATATATCTATTGATTTGCAATTCCTATATCAATGGCTAATTTGCATTAATGTAATTTTATATTTCTAATAAGGCAAGGGGGTTAGATGTGTCTTTCTATCGAGACTTTTTTTCCAACACCTTAGTTGGGACGAAGTTGGTCCAGATCCAAGTTGGGTCGATAATTCCTCTATATGATAATACTAATGTTAATGCTATACTAAATGGGTTGGAAATAATGAAGATAAGCAATCCTGCTGGAAGTCTGGAGGAGCCCTATCCTATTAATGGAAATAGTCCTATGAACTCCAAAGGAAAAAATGGGAAGGTGGGACCTACTATTAAATCTATTGTTGGAGATTTTGCTGCACTGAGACTACTAGCAATAGGATATTACATGTATATCCACCCAAAATCAAAGTGAAAGAACTCCCCTCCAACATGGTTGCCTCTTCCTTTGCATGGTGGGAATTCAGAAACTATGGCCAACAAAGTTTTCCCAGGCTCCCACAAGAGTGGTACTGGTAGCTATGTTTCATCTGCACCTTCAAGTATGGGCCAGTTCTTTACATTTACAGAGATACAATAATCCACCAACAACTTTGATGAAAAATGTATACTCAACATGAGAAGTTTTTGTGAAGTTTATAAAGGTGAACTAGAACATGGGACAATGTTTTGCTAAGGGATTTTATCAAACATATCACTTGCAATTTATATGCTTACTCACTTCATATACATGCTTATAAAGGGATTCCATACAAACACATTCATCCCAAAACTACTCCCTTGATTCGTTCATGAATCTCCATGCTCTGTTCTAGAGTTGCCGAAGTGGCACACATGAAGAACCATATAAAATGTTTTGGATTCTAGCGGAATACCTTTATGTTGTATCTTTTAAGAGTTTCAGGGCCTCAAGAGCATGTCAATTATGTGCATATCAAGTAGTGATAGTGTTCCATGAGAGAACATTTTGTAAAACGACTACCATTCCTTCTTTACAGTTCAACATTTCACATGCATGTCTATGAGGACACTTTCCACAAAGCCATTCAACTAAATATACTTATAATTATCTTCACACCACCTTCTAAAGCTTTCAATTTGGCACACAACCAGAGCAATTAAATGCGCCTTTTTCATTTTAATTATGTTTTATGCTAGTTATCAAAGTTTTATCTTAGTCATAGGGTATATCATATTAGGTTGTAGTTGGTGGACTTGGTCAGTGGTGGTTAGAGGTAGCTGGTGAATTTTCATGTCGTAGTTCAATGAATGGTGTGGTCTCTTTTGTGATCCGACAATAGTCCAATAGGTATTAAAATCCCATAATTTAGTTCCTCCATAGAATTATTTACCTTAGCAAAACAACCTGCTCTATTTTTCTCCCCTTCATTGCCAAGGAAGGTATTAATTTTGCATGATTGACATTAACTTTTGTTGCAAGACTTGGAGTCTTCATGTATTCACCAATTTTACAAAGTTTGTTACTAGTTTTCTCGAAGAAGAGAAAATAATGAATATTTTTTTCCTATTAATGGAATCTACACCAATATGCAAAACATTCTTTCACAAAATCCTATCTCTAGTTAATAAAAATTTACCATTTTGAGATGCTTCTATATCATCAAACATTGTTACCATGATCACGTATTATGGTAGAAATCCTTGAATAGGAGATCTACATAAGAATATCTAAAAAAAATGTACTTGCAGTGAATAGATGAAGGCCTTTTATATAGACATTGATGCTAGTGCCACCATTCCATTCAAATTTGGCAATGCTGACTACATGGTGCATGCTGATGTACACTATGGAATGCTATTAAGACGACTTGTGCATGAAGTTTTATGTTTCTATCTAGTATTGTTGCACACTACTACTAAATGAACAATTCCTTAACTTTCACTGTCGTACTACAAATAGTTGCAACAAACCATAAGCAAATTACTCCACTAGTACCAAATTTCTGGTCACAACTTGTTGATACCTTCTTTGGCTTCTTAACATTAATTGTATGAATTATAATCTTTTCACTAGGCACTAATTTAATAATGGAAGCATACATGATATGATTTATCACATGTCCTTCAATTTATGCAGGCCTAATTTAGCTTCAAGAGGATACCATTGATGAGAGGTACTGGAAAAGGACTTATAATTCATATGGCTCATCCTATGATTGTATAAAAGTTGAATGCACACAGAAGTGTTGTAAAGTAGCTATGGGTAATTATATATGGAATGTGTGATATCATGTGGATGCATGGATATTTCATGGGTAATATGTTTTCATTTCCTCATATTAAGTTTAGATTAGAACACCAACCAACTTTTGTACAATCTCCTAATTTTTATACTTGTCTATCACTTTTTGTCTATATTGCATGAGTTAAAGGGAAGTGGCCCAGGTTAGCTTCAAGAGTGGAAATTGTTGAAGAGAGATAATTGAAAAGCACCTAGAATTCATATCATTCATCCTATGCCTGTAATAAAATTTGAAGGCACACAAAAGCACTGTATGGCAACTATGGGTAATTATATTTGGAATGTGCAAGATCATATGGACGCATGGGATCCTAAACTTATAGATTTTATATTGTCCAACTTACATGAAGAATAAATCTTGCTAAGGATGCCAAGTTTCATATTTGATTTTAAAACTGGATAATTTGAATGAACCATGCAAATTAATTTTGTATGTGATTTGACATTTTATTTCAAATTGTGTTACTAAGGCAACTGGATGATTTGAATGAACCATGCAAATTAATTTTGTATGTGATTTTCAATATATTTGCAAAATTTTAGAAACCCCCATTTCGACAATAAGGTATAAAAAGATTTTTTTTAGCTTGTTTTTAATATCTTGGGTTAAAAAAAATATCAGAAGGATGTAGGATGTGAACTAGAGACTTGAACCAAACAAGCATGTTAACATTCATGGCACAAAATCACATAAGGTTATGCCAAACTGTGCAAATCATGCACCAAAAATCATTTTTTGACCAATAGTAGAGCTTTGTGCATGTTCGAAACTCAGTTAACTTGCCTAGCATGTCTTTTGGGAAATTCTCTTATAGGCTCAAGATTGTGGGGGTGTTATAGAAATATTTGGGCACTGCAAACCCAATCACATATGTTGATAAACCGAGGGCTCTTAAACCCCTAAAAGTGTGGTTCATACCCTAAAGGATCATGGCCAACTGATTACATCATTTCCTAGAAGTTCCACCTAAAAAAATACTAAGAAATGGTCAAAACTAACCCATATAGGCCACTCCTTGGTCAAGGTGCTATGCATCTCACCTATTACACACGGGGGGTTTGATGCATACTGAAAAGACCTTCTGTGGGGTGTGATGGGTGAGAGTAGACAAATGGCAGAGATAGTTTGCTAAGTGGAAACCCAGAGCATCTTCTAGAAACTTCTCATATGACACTTGCCTCTCCGAATTCTCCCAATGATGAGTAAGAGATCATGAAGTATCCAAGTGGAACTAAGAACTATCAGTGAAATGACACAAATAAAAAACCGAGAAGCTAACTCACCCCCTACAAATATTTATATATGGATCCCTTATCATAGAGATCTCGAGGGTAGATTTTTGTAATTTGTAAGGAAGTGTTGTTGGTTTCTCTTTGAGACATTGTGTTGTTAGGTGATCTTTCTTTTCATGAGGTGAAGAGGGCTTTCATGCTAGGAGGATGATGCTGGATTAGATAGCTGGGTTGTAATCCTCTCTTATACTTCTATTATCAATAAAATTATTTGATTTTTCCTCCATATGCTTGTGTATTTATGAATCTTGTATTTATGTATGCATGTGTATGGTTAATGTACTTCTCATTCTACTTTTTTTATGGTATCATAGATCTCTATGCTTTGATGGTTTCTTGTTGCTTTTCCTCTATAGATGTTCTTTCAAGCGGGACAAGAGAGAAAGGAGTAGCAAGCTCTATCAAAGGAGAGAGCAAACAAGCAAGGAACCAAGCAAAATATTAAGGTCGGTGCTCTCTGCTTCTCTCTTATCTATCATCCATAAAGGAAAACAAAAGTTACTTTAAATTGTTTGTTTCTAAGACAGCTACCCATCACAATGGGACTAATAGATCAAATAGACAGTAGTTTTCCTAGAAAAAAAATGGCAACTCTGTTGGGGAGTGAACAGTTTGTTTTTTTGTTACTATTGTTTGCTTTATAAACTACAAACAGAGCCTAAAGTTAAGCCAGCTAGCCTTCAAACTACTTTTGCTATGCAACTACAAAGTAAATTAATGCTGCTTCAGTAAATCTCTGGGTTTGTTTATGAACTGAACATCTAACTTGCAAACATCATAAATCCCCTGGTGGTAGCTCAATAATCTCATAACATCATACCCCTATACTTTGTGTTGACTGTCCATCATAGATCGGCCTAAATCACTGAACTTAGCTGCAAATTTTGAGAAAAAATCAAGCTTAGTTTCGTTCCCTGGTCCCTCACATTGTATCTCATTGGCAGTCTAGATGCATTGCACCTCTTGTGTGCTGCAGGTGAGACGCATCCTTATTTCCCTTAAGGATAGTTGCGATGATTGAATGAGAGTGTTTCCCTCTCTGGAATTTGGTTTTTTATTCATTATTTTCAGCTCTATTCAGTAGTTTTGCTACTTATGATCAGTATATCATTGTTGAAGCATTCTTCCTTTACATTATTCAGCCTCCATTGATTAGGAATTGTGAATTTTTTTTATTTATTTTTCATCATTTACAGTCCTCCTTTGCAAATGGTAGCTTAATCAAACTGTCGTCTCTTGATTCAAAAGTGTCACAACTGTCATTTTGAGTCAAGAAGAAGAGTGTCATAAAGTCTTCCTCTTCTAGATAGTAGACTCTACTTTTTCCATTGTATTTGATTTGAATTATCAATGTTTGGAGTGTCAAAAATAATTTTCCATTCGAAGTTGAAAGTGTCACTTTAGTCTTCCTTTCATTTTGAAAATAAATTGTTGAAGTGTCGCTTTGAAGAAAATAGTTCAGATCTATACTTATTTTTCCGTTTTGGCATTCACACATTAAGGAAGCAGAAAAACAAATGCATGCATGTGCATTTGCATTTAGACTGCATGTGGAAAATGATTGAGGAAAAGTGCATTTAGTGTGTGCTCTTTTCTCTTTGTTGAAAGAATCAAACTTTTCCTTCCTTAGTAGCTAGGATTTTAATTGCTAAAATAAAACAAATGAATGTTTATCATTTTAGATTACATATTTAGGAATTTGACATCCACATCATGTGGTGAACATTGAAAGGAAAACTTATTAAAAAATATCAACTCTAAAATAAACCTTAATGAACATAAAAACGTTTTGGAACCTAGTGCACAACATATAGAAGTCTAGGCTAGACATGTATTCTGGCGTCGTAAAACCTGGAAACTATCATTTTCATCGAAGGTTGGGTGATTCCTCCTTTTTCATATGACAAGTTCCAATATGGACTTGTGCTCCCCGTACCGTCGAGTATATATTAGGAGACCACAAAAGGATGATATCCTTTATCCTTAGGAAGCCATGTTTGTTGCCCTATTGATCACAATGCACTGAACATAGCATTCGGGAAGGTTGACTGTCGTACATAAAGTCCTTGGTAATTTCTCTTTAATTTACCACCAAGGTGTATATTGCAGTCATGCGATTGGTTTTGTAATCCCTCTATCTAGATTTCCAGAGTAGTCACTTTCGTTCCTTTTTGACTCCCTAAAAGAAAAGGTCCATCTAAGCACTTATCGTCTAGCCTCATTAAAAATCGAAGGCGACGAGAGTCACCTTTAGCTTTTTCTCGACTCTTAAAAATTGAAAATGCAAGTTGTGTCAAAGCGTCATAAAATTTATTTAATTCGGAATAACTTTTTCCCTTTTGAATTTTGAGTTGATCAAGTAATCTTCAATCGTGGAAGAAATTCAATCAAAACCCCATCATTCATGAAGGCTACTGAGTCAACTATCTTTGACTCCAAAAACAAAGCCATTTTGGGCCAAACAGTCTCGTTTAACTGGGTCAAAATCTCCTGGTTTATTTGAAACTTGTGTTTCAACACCATCAGAGACTCCAGTTACTCCAATTATTTCTAGTACCCCTGCCTTTACAGAAGAAGTTCTACAGTTACAAGAGGACATTAGAACTAATCCTAGTGTAAACGTAAGCACTTCTATCCATAAACTAGCTCCCACTAGGGTTGATTAAGAAGGTGTCACCCCTCAAGTATCTATCACTGCAGAAACTATACCTTCTTTAGCACTGGAAATATTTTACGGACCTAATGGTCTACCTCTTCCACCTAGACTGATTGCTATAGAAGAGATTGTAGAGGATCTTCCATCTAGTACCCCATTACATTTTGGAACTGGGATCCACCTATATCCTTCTGCTACAGAAGTTAGTTCTTCAAATCACCCTTCATCACAAGTTCCTGTCAAATCGCTAGGATAGATTAAATATGTTTGAACAACCATCAACATCTAGGGCTGTATCATTTGATACAACAGTAGCAGAGCCTCCTACTGCTACTCTGACAATGTTCACTAGTATACCATCTGTCCCAACTAGTACCCAACTGCTAGATGGAGTCCACCCAGGTACTGTTTTGACAACATGGTCTATTCCTTTTAGTTCATCCAGAATCTTATCTAGAATTTCTTATGTTGAGACTCATCAAATTGATCCTTCTCATAAGTATCAATTTGGGCAATCTAGTCTCTGAAGACCAATTTATCCTTTGAACACTGGATTGCCGCCATATGGGTGGTAGTATGCCTTTTCATTGTTCCCTCGAGGAGAACAACCATATGAGAGTTCACAACAAAGCTCAGGCCAAATTGGAATTGCATCTAGTGGTTGGATACCAATACTACTTCAACAACCAAGAGTTGTATATTCAATACAACAAATCAACCTATGTCGAACATTCCCACAACACCTGCTATTGTGACGATGTCGCAAGTACAAGTGTTGCTTACTGTATGTCAACCTCAAGTCTCTCAGGTCATAATACAACAATATCTTGTCTCCATGGCTCAATCATAACCTTAGATTAGTGCGTCCTTAACTAAGGAAACTCAGGCCCAAACAGGTACTATCACCCCTCATCTTGGTCAAACATCCAGTATTGGACAACAGAATATGGTCCAACAACCATGGCTAGTACAATACCAACAACCACAATTCCAACAATCTTACCGAGGACCTGAGCAACAAAGCTTTGAAGGTAATAGGAAGCTGTATGTTCAAAAAGGTTACCAACAATCATATTATAGTGGTTATGCCCACCAACCTTATCAAAGTTATCAACATCAGATACATGATGCTGGTATGTAAAGACCCACTGCTCAGGTGATCCCATCTTATCCTGGGTATTCTTTGCCAAACCTAAATCAATAGTTGCCTTTTGTAGCAACTTTAGAATTACCAAATCTAAACTGACTAACAAATGATCCAATTGCATACGTCCCTTGGTGGAGAGTGATTCCTCATAAACTTCCCACAGATATTCCAAAATTCAATGGAAATTCAAGTGAAGATCCATCGAATCATGAAATGACCTTTCATTTGTGGTGTTCATCCAACACCCTCAATGATGATTCAATTAGGATTTGGCTTTTTCAGCGAACGCTAATTGGTCCGGCAGTGAAATGGTACATCGAATTGCCTAGAGCTTCATTCAATAACTTCAGCACCCTTGCCACTACCCTTTTAACCCATTTTCAATTACCCATAAGGTACGAAACAAGAATGGAGCTCCTTACCAATTTTAAACAGACAACAACCACTCACATATCTGATCATATTCATGAGTGGTAATAGCGTCGTTGAATGGTAAAGACATATGTTCTTGATCAGCTTCTAGCTGAATGGTTTATTAAGTCATTATAACCTTCTATTACAAAAGATGTGGCCAAGGGAAGAGTTGTCACTGAAGAACAAGTCATTGCTCATGCACAATATCTAGACTTGATCTATACTCAGTCTATCACACTCTATGACAAAATTACTGATGCTCCTAGACCAGAATTTTCCGTTCGTCCTCCTCCTAAATCAGATAAGGACATTCATGTCAGTGATAGCATGATTGGCGCCTCAAGTACGCAAATCGCAAAGGCTCCATCTGGTAAGGCCCTTGTAGTTTCTAGTAAAAAATCAAATGACAAAGTTCTTGCCTCATAGGTTAATGTCGTGTCATCCGACAAAGGAAAATAACTGAAGCAGCCAAGAGGCAAGAAGAAAGGGAAAAACAAAAAGAAGAAATAGGAAGATTCGACTGTTGAGAAATCTTCTAAAAACCCTACTAGGAAACAAAAACCTCGTTATCCATGCTTAATATGTAGCGAAGAGCATTTCATGAGAGATTGTCCACATCGAGCTGAGGTTGCGAAATTTTTAAAGACTTCAACTACCTTAGCAGTGTTGACTGATCCATTTCCAGACCCAGAAACCAACCTGGTTGCTTTTGATCATGCTTCCAAATCCCAAGTGCTTATGTTATCCATCTCAAAACAAAAAAATGATGCTTTGATATCAACAAGGAATAAATATTATGGGAATCCACGGATGTCGAACAACAAGGCTACAGATCAACCCAATAGTTCGACAACAACTTCATCAGAAATTGTGACACCCATCATTCCTAAACTAACAATTAAGCCACCAAAGGGAGTAGTACATAAATTGACATTTAATCCTCGTGCTCAAGCTGCAAAGAATTATAATATAGTATAGGATCTGGCTCAATAACCATCTGCTATGTCGACAACTGAAGTACTGTAGAACTAACCCTCCCAAAAGCAAGCTTTACTATCAGCAATATGTGGGATTTGACCCAACGGATTCCAATCTTGTGGCCTTTAACCACAAAGGATATGAACCTTAGTTACTGGCAGAGCTCACTTTCCTTATACAGGTACAAACCCTCAACAAAACTATTCACAGAACAATCATTGATGAGGGGGAATCTACACATACTATGTCAATGAGTTGCTGGAGAACTTTAGGTTCACCACCCTTGTCACAATCATCAATGACATTAAAAGCATTTGATGGAAGAAAATACACATCATATGGGATATTAAGTAACTTGCAAGTTGAAATAGGGGGTAAGATAGTAGAAATTGAAGTCGAAGTTATTGATGGAAACCTCGATTATAATATCCTACTGGGAAGGCCCTGGATTTATGCTATGGTTGTTGTGTCAACGTATTTTAGAAATATTGCATTTCCCTTCCAAGGTGGAGTTACAATCATTGACCAAATAACCTTTTCCCCCAACAGTTCTCAAGCTACGGGAAGCATTCCAATGATTTATGGAAGCTCTCAATCACTTCAAAATCTTGGAGTGGGCCTCCTAAAAGTCCCTGCCTTAATGTATACTTTTTCCCTCCCACCTCCGAGAAATCTGGCGGAAGTTGCCACGGTGGAACCCTCTAATATGGTATCTTCTACATCAGCAAAGATTAGGAAGATTTTCGAAAATTTTGTTAGCATGGATCATCATGAGGTGTTGCCCCCAAGCCCCATACAATCTTTGTAGCAATCAATTTTCTGGGCCTGGGCGGTGAACCCAAATCAACACTCAGCGAATGTTTGGATACATAGGTCTCCAGAATATGGTACCTCCTCTGATCCTTGGCCTCATATACATTCTATAGTTAAAGGAATCATTCAATCGATGATGATAGGATAGGTGCCATGGGAAGATTACCACCATCGTTCCCATCTTCAAGATAACAACAAAGATTATTTCGGTGACCTTAATCATCCTTCAGGTTTTTATTCAAATACTTTAAAACAAGGACCCCTAGAGCAAAATTCCAAGTCGAGTCTTTCACTTCATCTCATAAAAGAACCTTCATTCCGCCCACCTTATAACCATGAGTAGTCTGGTGAGTGTAATGAAGCTTGGGGGGCATGCACCTAGTTGTAAAGATAAGCTTCATTGCAGGTTATGTGATTGGTCTGTCACACCATTCACTTTTGTTTATTCTGGATGAGGCCATCCTACATCACTGTAGTGATTTCCATCTGGTTACAAGAGACTCTCCTTTTCATCATGCTGGGAGCATGCAAACCATATGAGCTATGTTTCCACATGGTTCAAGCTCGTTAAAAAATCAACTTGACAATGAGCAATGTTACTGCAGGGTTCAAGCTCGTTAAAAAATAAACCCGCCAATGACAAATTTTACTGCGGGTTCAAGCTCGTTAAAAAATAAACCCATCACTAAGCATAGCTTCTAAAGATTCAAGCTCATTAAAAAATGAATCCACCCTCGGTAAATAACCTTCGTAATTGCCTCACTATTAGCCTTTTGGGCCTTGGTTGTGTTCTTACTGTCACTTCCATTCTTTTGGCCAATCATACACTTCCACTTGATTGTTTACCCTTTTGAGGAACAACTGCAATGAGTGATCTTGTTAGCCACCCTCTTTACGCTACCATGTTTGAGAAGTTCCAAATTTACCTCGAACCAGTTGTTACTCGAAAACATCACCCATTCCTAAAAAACAAGTCTCTTTTAAGCTCTTTTTAGACTCGTGAAATATGAAAAGATTGTCGAGCTACTAGCCTTTCCAGCTCATTAAAGTAAGGGGAACTGCCATCCCTCCTCTACATTTTAATCTTTTTGGACTTTAGGGATCATTACATAAAAATATCGAGTAAGGGGAAGTGCCATCCCTCCTCTACATTTTAATCTTTTTGGACTTGAGGGATCATTACATAAAAAGATCGAGTGCTTGTCTTTTCGGCTTGCTAAAACTATCAAAAAGTCATCCCTTTCATATTATTTTATACTTTTTCAAACTTAAGGGATTATACCACAGAAAAGGACTGTTGGAGTTTCCTTTTCATCCCTTTTCAAACTCTCTAAACATGAAAAGGACCAAGTTATCTTTGTCATTAAAATCGTTAAAACAATAGCGAAAAAACTTGACAACCCGAATAAGAACGAGTTTCACTGTTTCTAGGCTCGCTAAATCATAGTGACAGTTTTTCCCGAAGGGAAAATTATAGAACAAGAATATTTTATCCTCCTCAAGCTTGACAAAAATAAATAGGTATTGGTCAACAATGACTGGGGAAAGAGGGAAGAAAAATTTGAGAAATTCATTTGTAGCAGGTCACCCTTGAACCTGACAATTTCACTCCATCACCATGATCGAGTCGGGTTGGGTTATTCCATTCACCGATCACATCACCATTGGTCCTCTATACCATCCATTTTTGGGGTTAACGCTACCAATCCATTTCATTGTCATTTATATGTTCAAGAGAAGTAGCTCAGATAATTCACCGACCTAGCTAACGCCTCATCCACTGCAATATCTTCACTCTCGATTTTTCATGGTTGCCATTCTTGAACCTTGTATCATCAGATCGTTTTCACCTCCACAAAATCATTTGCTTCATTTTGTGTCATAGATGTGGGATTCATTAAGGCCCTCCTATGATGGGTCACTTCTTGTTGACATCAGCTCATTATCCAAGAATTTGACTTAGGAACAACCCTTTCAGTACTTTGAAGCTTGCGTGCCTCAGTGGCAAGTTTCTCACTTCCAGCGACAGGTTTACATCAATGGCCTTCGACCAAAAGATTTTACGTGGTGTTCGACATCGACTCATATATTCACACCATGTGAATTGTATTATAGTACCTTGAGGGTCATTATTATTATCATTGATTCCCCTCGTGCCTATTAACAACTTAAATCATTAGCTGGTAATCAGATGATGTCTTTACATGTTCAACTTCAGAACATCTTTTCACATGGATCGACTTGTACATCAGCCAAAGATTGAACAATTTTTAACACCCCAGATCTAGTTTCATCCATTCGGGCTGCGATATATTTATGAAAATAAAGACATCAAGTGTACTCCATAGCTACACAGATGATCATCAAAGCTAAGGGATGATGGCTCTACAAGAATCACCAGTCTGCAATAGCAGACGATTGTCTGTCCTATGTACATGAAAATGAATTTATAAAGTTGAGCATGGGAATGTGTGCCTTAGCTAGATCATGAAAATAATATGAAGATAATGTATTTATTGTACCTTATTATAGGTCACCTTCCAATTCGAAAAATCTCGAATACTCATGATAAAGCATTTCACGTAAAATCAGAAGATTTATGACCTCATGCTTTAGGGGGCAACTATTATAGACATATTTGGGCACTGCAACCCCAATCACATATGTCAATAAACCAAGGGAGCTTAAACCCCTAAAAGTGTTGTTTCATATCCTAAAGGATCATGGTCAACTAATTACATCATTTCCTAGACGTTCCACCTGAAAAACTACTCAAAACTAGTAAAAATTGACCCATACATATTGCTCCTTGGTCAAGGTGCGATGCATCTCACCTATTACACATCGGGGGTATGATTCATACTGAAAAGGCCTTCTGTAGGGTGCATTGGGCGAGAGTAGACAAATGGCAGAGACATTTTGCTAAGTGGAAACCCAGAGAATCTTCTAGAAACTTCTCATATGACACTTGCCTCTCTGAATTCACCCAGGGATGAGTTAGAGATCATGAAATATCCAAGTGGAACCAAGAACTATCAGTGAAATGACAATAATCAAAAACCCAGAAGCTAACTCACCGCCTGCAAATATCTATATATGGGTCCCTCATCACAGAGATCTAGAGGCTGGAATTTTGTAATTTTTAAGGAAGTGTTGTTGGATTCTCTTTGAGACATTGTATTGTTGGGTGATCTTGCTTTTCATGAGGTGAAGAGGGCTTTCATGCTGGGAGAATGATGCTGGATCAGATAGTTGGGTTGTAATCCTCTCTTCTGCTTCCAATATCAATAAAGTTAATTGAGTTGTCCTCCATATACTTGTGTATTTATGAATCTTGTATTTGTGTATGCAATTGTATGGTTAATGTACTTCTGATTCTACATTGTTTATGGTATCATAGATCTCTATGCTTTAATGGTTTCTTGTTGCTTTTCCTCTACAAGTGTTCTTTGAATCAGGACAAGTGAGAAAGGAGTGGCAAGCTCTATGAAAGGAGAGAGGAAACAAGCAAGGAGCCAAGCAAAAGATTAGGGTTGGTGCTCTCTGCTTCTCTCTTATCTATCATCCATAAAGGAAAACAAAAGTTACTTTGAATTATTTGTTCCTAAGATAGCTACTTGTCTTAGTGGGACTAGCAGATCAAATAGACACTATTTTTCCTAGAAACAAGGGGAATTCCCTCTAACCCAACCCTGGGCCTCCTTAGTAACAGACCATGGGTCTACCTTGCTAGCCAATAGAAATTCTATTGATTCTCCTGATACCTAAGAAATACCAAAAAACAAAAAACATCAACGATACAACTGATTTCAGTTACAAAATAAAAAATTAGTTCTCCTTGTTACAGATCCATTTGGGCACATCAACCCTAACTTACAAATCATTACTCTTAGGGCCCAGCAAACCCTAATTAACTTGTTACATGCCCTAAACGAAGCCAACCATTAGAATACTCCTTCCCAAGGGATTCCATGACTGAAATCATCCAAAAAATTCCCCTAAGAAGATTGGCATATGCAAGCTTTGATTAGGGTGCACTGCAGTGTAGTCCAGTACACTGCTAGGGTGTTATGCAATGCACTTGAGCCCTCTTTGGCCTGTGATGGGCGAATTTGAGTGAAATTTCATACGGTTTTGAGAATATTCTTATCCATTGGATTAATCTAGAATTTTCCCAAGTTTATCTACTCCGTTGGGCTCAAATTAGGATAAGGTAGGGAGTTAAGGAACATCAATCCCTTCATCCCTTCCTCCATGGAACTAAATCGTAAGTTTGGGAGGGCATTCATTGTAACCATTTATGGAATAACTTCATTTATTCATCTATAAAAATACAACTCATATAAGTGATCAGTGGCTGGAAATCATTGAATTATAGGAAGATGTTGTTAATATGAGATTTTAGTTGATTTCAAGTATTATAATGATGTCAAAATGTCTTTCTTGTTATGAGGACAGGATGAGATTGAACTGGAGGAGTGATGTTGAATCAAGAAAATTGGCTTGTAACTCTTCCTTTCACTAATAAAGTGTTCAAAGCGTTTTCCATATGCTCATATTTTCCATTGATGCTTTCATATGTGTATTATCTACTTGATTCCTTTTTTTGTTTAATCAATAGATCATTATGATATGCTTTGATAAGTTTTTGTCTTCTTTTTGTGTGCAGGTACTTTTCAAGTAGATTAAGTACAGAAAGGAGCGATAGGATTGGTCAAGGGAGATAAGAAGTAAGCAAAATCTTCAGGTAGGCTTCTTTACTGTCTTATTTAATCTATTGCTCATAGAAAAAGTAGAGAATGCTTTTCACTATTGTTCTAGACTTGGCTACTAGTCTAGGGGTTTAATCTTTTATCCATAGACACTAAAACTTCCCAAAACAAATTGGTGACTCAAATGGGGAGCGATCATTCATCTTAGTAGCTTATCAACCTCTTCATACATTTCTACATACTGTACTTGTGGTCGTTTATTTGATTTCAATCTTCTTTGATTGAAAATTGAGCCAAAATTGTGTCAAAATTTCCTTCAAAATGGCTTACTATCACCAACGCAGCCTAATGAAGGACACAGTGTGCTACAATGCACTTCCCACATAGATTTAGTGCACTAGCTCTCACTGCTACCCACACTGATCCCTTAAGGGTCAGTTTCCCATCTAGGAGCTAAAGCTTTTTGCCAATTTTCTCTTGTTTGAATGATTGTTGAATGTTAATGATGTATTGTCTCTAAAAATAGTTTTTTATATCCTTACCTAGCCCTACTTAATCTAGGATTGATAAATGTTTCTTATGTATTTACTTTGTCATTTTCAATCTATAGTCGAAAGTTAGATTTTGGTCGATTGATCTTTAGTGAAAGAAAGTGTCGCAAAGTCGTCTTTTCCTTCAAAAATTGAATTGTTGTAAAATCTTCATTCATGAAAGATCAATTGATTGATGTGTGCATATGATTAGTCTTTTCATTGAAAATGTCGTAATTCATCATTTATTTGAAAACAAAAGTGTTGTAAAGTCTTCCTTTCCTTGAAAATAAATTGTTGCAAAATTGTCATTTTTTATGAAAAGAGTTTATTGATCGATCGTGCATTAGTTTTCCTTTTTGTTCATTCACATTAAGAGAAATCAAAAAGAAATACATGCATGTTGCATTGAAAATTTTTTTGTGTGCTAATAGGAATAGCGTAGGGAATTTACATTTAGATTGTGCTCTTTGCTCTTTGATAAAAAAATATTTGATTACTTTTTCCCTAAGTAGCTAGGATTTTCATCATTTAAATTGAATGGAAAGCATGCTTATCATGATAGTTACATTCCTAGGAATTTCAGAAAACATCGCGTGGTGAACTTGAAAGGAAAATTAAAAAGCAAGGTCAACTTAAAATAAACATCAATTTACCTAATGGAGCATTGTCATTAACAAGAACATTTAGTGGTTCTAGGATAGAGATGTGTTCCAATGACATAAAAAAAGCAGTTGTCACTAACTTGTCCACAATACATCCCTAGTGCGAAACCTCATTCCACGTATGTGAGTATATCATAGCTCATCCACGTACCTTTGAGTATATAGGGCAGTGTTACAATACGTAAAGTATATGGAAAAGCTCTCACTATGTGGTTTTTCATTAGACAACACTTATACAGACTGGGCCTCCACGTACCTTGGGGTATATATGGCAGGAAAACTCTAGGTTGTTATCCATCCTTAATTAATTGATTCAACCACCCTGTAAACTATGATACACCGAAAAAAACATTTAAGGAGATTACCTGCCTCGTAGTTCTTGGTTTGCTAGGAGGTACTCTACAGTTCACAGTTTTTTGGTAAACCTTTTGTGTAGTGTACCCCTTTTTGTTTATTTATTTTTGATGATAAAATTAATCAGCAATCATGGTGGAACCATCAACCCATACCCCATCATTCACGGGGAACAGTGAGAAAACTCCGTTTGCCTCCCAAAGCGACACCAATTTGGGCAAAGTGGTCTTTTCTTAACTAAGTCTAGTACATCAAGAACTCCTAGTTCTTCATTTGAGTTACTTGAACCATCTGTTTCAGTAAGTATAGAGACTCCAGTTACTCCAACTATTTCTGGTACATCTGGTCCTAAGGAGGAAGTTTCACAATTACGTAAAGACATTAGTATTGATCCTAGTGAAATAATAACCAAAGTTGTTCAACAACAAGTTGATCCTCAACTTGAAATTGCTCAAAAAGAAAGTACTTCTGAACTTGAATCAATTCAAACAAAACTTAATCTAGAATCTATCCTAGTTCAGCTAGAAGTTACATCTAAACTTGAATTTGTTCAAGAACCTCTTTCTAAAACTGTTGTTCATTTACCAGAACATCTGGACATAGAATTTGAACATTCAAAAGTTGTTACTTTACCGAGAGACGGTTAACTGGTTACCCGTCAGACATCATTGACTATTGAAACTTCAACTTCATCAACACCAGAAATGTTTTATAGACCTGATTGTGAAGCTCTTCCACCAGGTTTAATTGCTATAGAGGAGGAATTGGAAGAAAATTCCACACTTGGAACCCGATTTCACTCCAGAGTTGGGCTTTATCTTTACCCTAACACTCCTAATTTCTTTTCTTCATTTGATCCTACTTCTTTTTAGGTACCCATCGAATCTTTAGGACATTTTTTGGATCAGTTAACTATGGCTGAACAACTGTCAACATATCAGACTATATCATTTGATGCAGCTATAGCAGAATATTCTATTGTAACCTCTTTAATGTTTTCTACCACACCTTAGTCGCACCTGTATGGTGAATCATCTATTCTGGTTGGTTACTAATCATTGTCTAGAACCCACTCAGGGTTTCTTCTACACCATGGTCAGCACCAATGTTCTCATCCAGAATTTTACCTGGTTCTTCTCTAATGGGAACTCAACAATTTGATCCTACATATCAGTGTCAAGCTGGGAAATCTGGTCAAGAAAGATCTATGTATCCATTAAATACTGGATTGCCACTATATGGAGAGAAATATGCTTATTCATTGTATCTTCCTTATTCCAGGGGACTACTATATGGTAATGTCCCACAATATTTAAGTCAATATGGAATTAGAGTTTGTTAATGGCAACCAATAATGTCAGTTCAACAAAGGCTTGTGTATCCAACACAACCAATGAAAACCGTGTCAGCTATTCCCACTACACCTATTGTTACTATTATACCACAATCACAAGTTCAAATTGTTGTATCTCAACCAGTACAAACTAATATTTTTACCTTGTAATCACAAGTCTCAAGTCAATAAGTTCAAGTTCACCAAGTTTCTTTACAACAACCACTTGTTTCTGGAGTTCAGCAACAACCTCAGGTTAGTATACCCTTATCTGGACTGACTCAGGCTTCCATTGGTATAATTTATTCATAACCTAGCCAACCTTTCATTACTGGACAATAACAACCATTAAATCCACAACAACTCTACCAACAACAACAATAGTTGATTCAACAACTATGGTAGCCTCAATTTCAACAACCCCAATTCCAATAGTTCAAACCCCAATTTGGGCTCCTTTCACAAGCTCAACTTAGTTTTAGTCAATCTCAAGCTTACCAAGGTCCTGGTCAACAAGGCTTTGTAGGTTATGGACAACCACACATTCAACTTGCATATCAACAACCACCTTATACTAGTTTTGTTCAACAACCATACCAAGGTTACTAAATGCAATTGCCCTATGTCGATATTCAAAGACTTATTACTCAGGAAATTCCATCATATCCTAGGTATGATCAACTTGACTTGAATCGACAGTTTCCATTTGCAGAAACTTTAGAATTACCAGATTTAAATCGGCTCACTAATGATCTAATCTTATATGCACCTTGGTGGCTGGTAATTCTGCATAAGTTACCATCTAACATTCCAAATCTTAACGAAAATCATGGAGAAGACCCATCAAATCATGTTATGTCCTTTCATTTTTTATGTTCATTAAACTCCTTAAATAACGATTCGATTAGAATTCACCTTTTCCAAAGAACACTTATTGGTCCAGCCAGTAAATGGTACATTGAATTACAAGGAGATTCTTTTGATAATTTCAACACTTTAACCACTACTTTTTTGAAGCACTTCTAGTTACCTAACAGATACGATACTAGAACAGAACTCCTAACCAAATTTAAATAGATTAATGCTACCCATATATCAGATCATATTCATGAGTAGCGGCGTCATCATCAAATGGTTAAGGCATGTGCTCCTAATCAGCTATCAGCTGAGTGGTTGATAAAATTCTTATTGCCATCAATCACCGATGATGTGGCAAAAGGTGGGGTTGTCATAGAAAAGCAAGTCATTGCTCGTTCCCAATACGTGGATTTGATTTACACACAATCCATCATGCTTTATGATAAAATTCCCAATGCACCTCGACTAGCTTTCACTGTGCCCCCTCCTCCATAATCGAGTAAGGACTCTCATGCCGACAACTGTGTCTTCAGTTCTTCAAGCACACAAACAACCAGAAGACCATCTGGTCAAACTCTTGTTGTTTCCAATCAAACTACCAATGCATTAGAAAATACTCTTGTCTCTGAGATTAGTGTCGTGTCATTTGACAAACGAAAAAATCCAAAGAAACCAGGAAGTAAGAAAAAGTGGAAAAACAAAAAGAACCAAGAAAATTGCCCTCCATAGAAATCATTTGATTCCTCTACTTCAACAAGGAAACCTCGTTATTCATGTTTGATATGTAATGACGATCATTATACAAGAGATTGTCCACATCTCTTTGAGGTCTCTAAACTTTGAAAGACTTCAAACACATTGGCAGTGTTGACTGATTTGTTTCCAACACCAGAGACACATTTGGTTGCAACAAACCATGATTCCACATCCCAAGTACTCATACTATCCATCACAAAGATGTAAAATGAAGTTTTGGTGTCAACAAGAAACAAAGATTATGGAAATCCATCATTGACAAATAATTAGGTCACTGATCAACCTAATCCTTCTACTTCGACTTCATATGAAGTTTTTCCACCCATTGTACCTGAATTAACAATAAAACTACTAAAGGGAGTTCTGCAGAAATCAAGATGCAACCCTCGAGCTCAAGCAGCTCAAAATTATAACATAGTGGAAGGTCTTGTTCAATCACCTTCTACTATGTCGACACTTGAGGTGTTGCAAAACTCTCCCTTCCAAAAACATGATTTACTATCAGCAATAGGGGAATAGATCCTATGGATTCAAATCTTGTGATTTTTAACCATGGCAGATATTCACCACAGTTACCAGTGCAATTAGATTTCCTTATCCAAGTAAAAGTTGTGAATAAAAATGTTCACTGAACTGTTATTGATGAGGGGGCATCTTCTTGCATTATGTCCAGGAGCTGTTGGAAAACAGTTGGTTCACTGTCGTTCTCACGATCACCAACTATGTTAAAATACTTTGATGGAAGAACATATACTCCATGTGGGATTTTGAGTAACCTTCAAATCCAACTAGGGGGAAAAATGGTTACTATTGAATTTGAGGTAGTTGACAAACCCCTCGATTACAACATTTTACTAGGAAGGCCTTGGGTTTATGTTATGGCTACTATGGTTTCCACGTACTTTCATACTATTGCATTCCCTTTTAACGGTGGAATCACAATCATTGATCAACTAGCCTTCTTTGCCAATAGTTCACAGGCTATATGAACCATTCCATTGGTACACGGACCCCCGCTATCATTACAAAGTGTTACAGTAGGTCTCTTTAAAGATCCTTCCCTAATGGGTACTTTTACCCTCCCATCACCATCTGATTTTGCGGAAGTGGAAAAAGCAGAGACGTGCAACATGATTTCCTCCACCTCATCTGATTTAAGGATGATTTTAAACCAAGTTGAAGTTGATAGTAATATTCAGATGTTGTCGTTAAGCCCCATTTAATTATCATAGTAATCAATCTTTGAGCTTGTGCGGCAAACCTAAATCCGCACTCAACAATTGTATGGGTAGATAGATCATTAGAATATAGTACCTCTTTGGATCATTTTTCACGTATACATTCTACGGAAGATGGAATAATCCAATCAATGATGATAGCATAAGAACCATAGAAATATTATCATCATTATTACCACCTTCTAGATGACATCGAAGGTTATTCAAATGAACTAAACCACCCATCAATCGTTGATTTCTTGTTGAATTCTATTAGGATAGATACTATAGATTATAAGCATAATTTGTCAAACATAGAGGAAAAAATTTCTATAAACATTTGACTGAGCCTAACATTGTATAACACATTCATGTCGGCAAATCTTGTTCTCCATTGGAACTTGAAGATTACTGTGCTCTATTTCATGAATTTAGAGATATTTTTGCATGGTATTACAAGGAGATGCCAGGAATTGACTCAAGCATTGTTGAACATGAGATCAAAATGTACCCTGATGTCAAACCAGTACGATAACAACTTCGACCTATTCATCCTAGGAAAGTTGTTGCCATTAAAGCAGAGGTTGAAAAAAAAATTCTTGCTAGCTTCATTTTCCCTATACCTCTTACCGATTGGGTATCTAACATTGTTCAAGTTATGAAAAAACAAGGGACAATTTGAGTGTGTATTGACTATAGGGATGTAAATCAAGCATGTCCAAAAGACAACTATCCTACACCATTTATCAACCAGATTATTGATGAATGTGCTGGATGTGAGATCTTCTTGTTCATGGATGGATTTTTTGGCTACAATTAAATCAATATCCACCCACCGGACCAATCTAAAACATCTCTTATTTGTCGATGGGGCACATTTTCCTATCAAAAGTTATGATTTGGTTTGAAGAATGCAGGGGCTACATTTCAGAGAGCAATCAATTATGCCTTCCATGACATCAAGCACGTTGTTCATCATTATCTTGATGATTACCTGCTCATTCATGGTAGTAGAATGATCACCCACAACATTTGAGAGCAATATTTTTAGGGTGTTGACACGACGAGATAAGACTCAATCCACACAAGTGTGTGTTTTGTGTTGGCTCTGGTCGATTGCTTGGATTCGTGGTCTCAAATGATGGAATTCGACTCGATGCAATTAAGGTTTAGCAAATCCTTGACTTGCCTCCACCTTTAAGCTTGTTATAGTTACAGAGACTTCAAGGGAAGGCAAACATTTTGAGGAGGTTCATTCCAAACAATGCTGAGTTAGCTAAAGGTTTTATGCACCTATTGAAGAAACGGGTAGCCTTCCATTGGGATCAGGTTGTGCAAGCTTCCTTTGATGCTCTTAAAGGTTCCTAATTAGAGCATCATTAATGAATGCCCCAAACTACCAAAAAGACTATTACCTTTATCTTGTCACCACAAATACAACCATTGGCATGGTTTTAGTCCAAGAAGAAAGTAAAATCAAACATCCTATTTATTAATTCACTGGTAATCTCAACGATACATAAAGTAAGTATTCCCATGTTGAAAAGTTACCTTTGGCAGCGATTCAACCTCTACAGAGATTTCATCATTACATCCTCCTCTGTAAAACTACTATTATATCGCATTACAACCCTATGACATACTTTTTTTCACGTCAATTGCTAGGGGGAAAATACTCCAAATGGATAGTTATTTTGCAGGAGTATTATTTAGAGTTCATCAAATCTAAATCAAAGAAATCTCTTATTTTCAATGAGTTAATTTGCAACCTTCCCTCATCCTCGAATGATTCAACATTAGAAGCATCAATCTTGGATGAGTCTCAATTTCTTATCTCATCAAGTGATCCATGGTATGGAGATATACTAGTCTATCTCCAGACCCAAGCTTTTTGGCCTAATACCTCTCACTTTGAACAGTGACCTACTCAATACCAAGCCAAAGATTATCTAATCATTGGTCATACACTTTATCATCGTGGTGTTGATATTATTTTATGTAGGTGCCTCACTCATGAGGAAGCAGAGAAAGCATTGAACGAATGAATTTCATTCAAGTGCTTGTGGTGGACACTTTTCTAGATATGCTACCACACAAAGAATTCTCCGTGCAGGTTACTTCTTCCCAGCCATATTCAGAGATTGCATTATTGCTGTCAAAAGTTGTCATGCTTGCTAGATATTTGACCAAGAAACTAGATTACCACCTACACCATTGCATCCAGTTTTTTTTTTTTGGCCCATTGCCCAATTGGGGAATTGACTTTATGACATGTAACCCCACCTCGGCCAAGGAGCATGGGTATATTATAGTCATTGTTGACTATTTTACAAAACGGGCCGAGGTAATGCCAACATTGAACAATAGTGGTGAAATGATTGCTTTATTTTTCTTCAACCATGTGGTTGCTAGGTTTGGTGTACCACAAGCCATAGTTACAGATCATGGATCACATTTTTCCACTCACATGATGGTTGAGTTGACCATTAAGTTAGGACTGTCGCATGATATTTCTACTCCATACTACCTGCAAGCTAATGGACAAGTTGATGCCATCAACAAAGTCCTTAAGTGCATGTTGCAATGATTGATTGGAGTTCATAAAAGAAATTGTCATTTAATTTTGTACTCGGCTCTGTGGGCATATCGAACCTCAGTGACAAATGCAACCATATTCATACTCTTTCAATTGGTGTATGGTTTCAAAGTAGTCTTACCAGTTCAATGTGAAATCTTGTCTCTCAAACTCGTGATTGAATTACTAACCGACACTTCTGAAGAAGAAGCACATTTCTTGGAGTTAATCCATCTAGATGAAACCTATCGTGATGCTAGAATGGCTAACAAACCACATAAGAAATGTATTAAGGCACAATATGATAAAAATGTCAAGCCTCATGTCTTCTTAGAAGGTGACCTAGTCTTGCTTTACAATTAGGAGTCTAATAAACTTGGAGCAAGAAAATTTGAACCGCTATAGATGGGGCCTTATATTGTTAAGTGTGTTTTGATGAAAGGTGCCTACGCGTTAATGGACTATGATGGGATTCCATTGTCGTAGCCCCAAAACAGGTTGTACCTTAAATGCTACTATGCTTAGTTAACTGTAGTAAATCTCATTGTATATATGCTTTCATTGCATGTGTGTGTATGTTTATTTTAGAGTTCTTATTTGGTTAAATAATCCACTTTTAATTTGTTGCAGATGTTGAAATTTTCAAAACCATTTGTTGGTTACGCCGATGGGGCTAATCGTTGTACACAAAATCTATCCTTTGCAACATGGGCCATTTTTGCTCCAAGCAATGAATTAGTGACTTTTAGAGGGATTTGTATTGGTCAATCGACGAAAAATATCACTGAGTATAGCGCGTTGATTTATCTTCTCTCTGATGCCATTTCACTTGGCATGCGCCGAATCATCATTAGGATAGACTCACAACTTGTTGTACTACAACTTACTGGCGTTTATACTATACGAAACCCAACAGTTCATTGCGTGTTCCTTAGAGTTCATATTTTGGAAAGGTATTTTGAGTTTATTCAATATTAGCATATTTCCATAAATCTAAACACATTAACTAATTCTCTAGCGAATTGTGTTAAAAAGACATTTGCAACATATGTAAAGTAAATATTTTCAATTCACATCATCAGTTGAATAGGATTGCATAACATAACCATAATAAAACTATGAAAGTAAAATAGATAGTTGTTTTAAAAGTTTTTACAAATAGCTTTTGTCTAAGACAAAAATTGGTCATCTGACCCAAGAAATCAAAATGTATGAAGAAAACATCTAAGTAGACTAGTGTTGCTCATGGTAACAGGTCACAACCTGTGCTATCATGTGTAAAAGTCTCATCCAAGGAATCGACACATCAATGGTGTGGCGCTGCAGCCACATAGGAAACTCCACGATCTGGATATCTAGGATGCCTAGGGTCAAATCATCTATGTGGTCTTGTACTTCAGCCAATGTCTCGGCTAAATCTAAGTCTCAAAGAACTGCTCTTCCAACAGGTCTCTATGCTGGCCCACCTTCCTCTCGTTGGGAAAATTTGAACCGTTATGGATGGGCCCTTATATTATTAAGTTTGTTTTGGCGAAAGGTGCCTACAAGTTAGTGGACTATGATGGGATTCCATTGTCGCAGCCCCGAAACAAGTTGTACTTTTAATGCTACTATGCTTAGCTAAGTGTAGTAAAACTCACTGTATATATTCTTTTATTTCATGTGTGTATGTGTTTATTTTAGAGTTCTTATGTTGTTAAATAATCCACTTTTCATTTGTTGCAGATGTCGAAATTTTCAGAACCATTTGTTGGTTACGCCGATGGGGCTAGTCATAGTACGCAGAATCCATCCTCTACAGCATGGCCATTTTCACTCCAAGCAATGAGTTAGTGAGTTTTAGAGGGATTTGTATTGGTCGATCGACGAATAATATCGTTTGGTATAACACATTGATTGAACTTCTCTCTGATGCCATTTCACTTGGCATACACCAAATCATCATTAGGCTAGACTCGTAACTTGTTGTACTACAACTTACTGGCATTTATACCATACAAAACCTAGCAATTCATTGCATGTTCCTTAGAGTTCGTATTTTGGAAAAGTATTTTGAGTTTATTCAATATCACCATATTTCCATAAATCTAAACACATTAACATATTCTCTAGAAAATTATGTGTTAAATAGACATTTGTGACATATGTAAAGTAAATATTTTCAACTCACATCATCAGTTGAATAAGATTGCATCACATAACCATAATAAAACTATAAAAGTAAAATAGATAGCTGTTTTAAAAGTTTTTACAAACAGTTTGTGTTTAAGACAAAAATTGGTCATCTGAACCAAAAACTCAAAATGTATGCATAAAACATCTAAGTAAACTAGTGTTGCTCATGATAATAGGTCATAGCCTATGCTATCATGTGTAAAAGTCTCATCCAAGAAATCGGTACACCAATGGTGTGGCACTGCAGTCACATAGGAAACTCCTCGATCTGGATATTCGGAATGCCTAGGGTCAAACCCTCTATGCGGTACTATAATTCAGCTAGTGTCTCGGCTAAATCTACGTCTTGGAGGATTGCTCTTCCAACAGGTCTCTGTGCTGGCCCACCTTCTTCTCGTTGGTATTCCACAGGTTGAAGAGGTCCAATGTTTGCATACATAAAAAATGATTTCCTTTAGTCTTGGAGATAACCAAAAACACAAAAAAAATGTAGAAACTTTAAGATCAAGAAACACTTTGGTCAAACAATTTACCTATAGCACTCCACTGTGCTCCAACTGGTAACATCAATTCTAGATCTTTATGGAAATACATTTCTGAACATGGATACTCTGCAATGGCCATATCCTATCGATAAAGCCACTCAAAGAATACAGGGGTAAATGATATCAATGACTGACCAACATGCTTAGCCATAAGGTCTACCCATCCCTAAATCCATGGATCCCTAGGTCTAGATACACCTAGTGAAACATCTTGTGGCTACATAAGTGGAATTCTCTCCAAGGAGAAAGAAATTGGGATCAACCCATAGCCAAAATTATTTGTCCTTCTGCTTTTCACCTTGGTTAGTTGTTCTTTCAATGATGAAAGTAGTGCTTTGCACCAGTTGAACACTTTTGTCTCTAAACACTCTAATGCATATTGCAAGTATGATCTGTTTGCCAAATGTAGTGTCACACTACTAGCCAATTTGGTAATGGTGAAGAGGATCATCCTCAATGGTAAATCACTAACATCCTTGATGTTCATCTTTCCGTCCTTGCTAGGTTTTGCACCTGGCTGACAAAACTATCATATGTAATTTCTCACTGATTCACCCCCTTTGGAAAATCCAGAAAGTGAGATGGGGGCACCTCGCCTTGACAGTCTAATAAGAAAGTATATGTCATCGATGGTAATTGAGACAAATTTGTCTCTAATGTGAGATGTTTGATCAGTAGGTTCCCATGAACGAACAAGGAACTGCAAAATCTTCAGTTGCTGCCTCATACTAGGTAATCAGAAATATTTGAGTAACCCACAATTCCTTAAGGCCTCAATCGTGTCCTGGTAATTTAGGGAAATCATATCATGTTCTTTGTGCTCTTTTTCTCTCCATGTAATCATCATTCTAATTCGATGAATACCTGAAAATACGACCATAAGATAAATTAGGATCCAATTCTTGCAAAAAACAGAGGAATTTTTGGGTAAAACCTACTGAATTAAATTGGTTTTTGTGCTCAACCCAGCCTAGCCTTAGAGACAATGTGTTGCAATATAGGAAACCTTCTAGGTAAGTGCACTATAGCACACCTTTCAATGATGAAAGGGTGTGTTGATCCCAGGTTTGAAAATTGAAACCCTAGGGGCCGAGAAAACCAAAAAATTTTGGCTGAAACTAAAGATGAATTATATGAAATGAAAGAGAATAGAGATAGCTCCTACCTAGCCTGGACATCATGAGTAATGTTCCACTAAATCCTCCATAATCAGCTGGTGAACTTCTAGGTAAAAAATTGCTCCAAAGCACCAAAATCAAACAGTAAATGTGAAATGGTAAAAATGAATGGTAAAACTTGCTTTTATGCTTACCTCTTGCACTTTAATCGAGTAACCATTAGTTTCTATTCATTTTATCCATGAAACAGTTATTTTTAATCTATTCTAATGATGTTTTGAGTAGCTTTAACAACTAACATGCAGAATTTGACGTGCTCAAATGTAAATTGAACATCTTTGACCGCAAAGAAAAATTTTATCTCCTTTTCAAGCTTTGTTAGAAATAGAAAAGGAACCCCCTTGGAGCCCTCTTTAATCTCTTTTCAGACTCCCTAAACATGAAAAGATTTCCAAGCACTTTTCCTTTCCAACTTGTTAAAGGATTGGAAACAATATATCTCTTGTATTATTTTACTCTTTTTCAGACTTGAGAGATTATTTTATGAAAAAGAACTTGTGGAGTTTTCTTTTCATCTCTTTTCAAAATATATAAACATGAAAAGGATTGAGTTATATTTGTTGCTAAACTCGTTAAAAACATCAAATAGCAACAAACTTATCCATCTAGAGAAGACCAAGTTTCACCCTCGTTAGACACGTTAAAACATCAAATAGCATTGGATTCACCCAAAGGATGAAATTATACAAGAAGCATATGTTATCCTACTCAAGCTTGATAAAAATAAAGAGGTACAGGTCAGTGATGACTAGGGAAAATTGGAAAAAGGGGAAAACACTTTAGGGTAGAAAGTTTCTCTTGAACATGACACTTTCACCTAATCATCATGACTATGTGGGTTGGATCATTCAGCTTGATGGTTATCACACCATTGGTCTATCATACCATCCATTACTTTGTTTTGGGTCAATGCTACCAATTCATCTTAGTGTCGCTGAAATGTTCAAGAGAAGTCATTCAATCAAAATTCATCCTTTGCAATACCGTAAACCTTCATTTTCATGATCGCCATTCCTGAACCTTCTGTCATTAGTTGATTTTTCATCTGCAAAATCATTTACCTCATTTTGTGTCATTGATGTGAGTTACATCAAGGTCCTCCTACGATGAGTTGCTTCTTGTCAACATTAGCACATTATCCAAGAAGTTGACTTAGAAACACCCGTTCAATACCTTGAGGCTTGCATACATCAATGGTAGGTTTCTCACTTCGAGCGATAGGTTAACATCACTGGCCTTTGACTGAAAGACTATGTATGGAGTTCTACATCAAATCATTTATTCATACCATGCGAAATGTAGTGTAGTACCTCAAGGGTTATCATCATTATTGGTGATTTCTCTCACATCTGTTAACAACTTACATCATTGGCTGGTAATCAGACGATGTCTTCCCATGTTCGACTTTAGATCATCTATCCACATGGTTAGACTTGTAATTGAGTGAAATATTGAATGAGATTAAAGAACCCGGATCTATTTTCATCCATCCAAGCTGCAATATTTTTAGGAGTACTAAATCAAATGTACAATGGACTTACATTCATGGTCATCCATTCATGGGTTTATATCTGTAGATGACTATATTTGTACATGTAATGAAAGCTTATAAGCTAAGGATAGGTATGCCTTCCTTCAGCTAGTTCATGAGCAAAATCAAATTATCATGATATATGTATTGTAATTGATGCAGGCCACCTTCCGCTACAAAACCGCCTCTCCACATGATAAATCATTTCACTCGACATACATATTTATGACTTCATGCTTTAGGGGGCTACTATTACAAATCCATTAGTGCCCATTAGTTGTTACATGCCCTAAATGAACTCTGCCATCAAAATTCCTCCTTCTCAAGATATTTTGTGACTGAAATTATCCAAAAACTACCTCTAAGAAGATCAGTGTAGGCAAACCTTCATTAGGATGCACTGCAGTGCAGTCCAGTACACTACTAGGGTGTTATGTAGTGCACTTGAGCCCTTTTTGGCCTACGCTAGGAGAATTTGAGTGAAATTTAATTGGGATTTTGGAATCTTCTTATCCATTGGACGCATCTAGAAGTTTCCCAAGTTTATCTAATCCTTTGGGCTCAAATTAGGATGAGGTAGGGAGTTAAGGAACATCAATCCCTTTATCCCTTTCTCATTGGAACTAAATCCTAAGTTTGGGATGGAATTCATTGTCACCATTTATCTCATAACTTCCTTCATTCACCTATAAAAATACCACTCATCTAAGTGATCAGGAGCTGGAAATCATTGAAATATATGGATATGTTATTAGTATGAGACCTGAGTTGATTTCAAGTATTTTAATGATGTCAAAATGTCTTGCTTGTTATGAGGAGAGGATGGGATTGAATTGGAGGAGTGATGTCAAATCAAGAAAATTGGGTTGTAACTCTTCCTTGTACTAATAAAGTGTTAAAATATTTTTCCATATTCTTGTATTGTCCATTGATGCTTTCATATGTGTATTATGTACTTGATTCCATGCTATGTTTAATCAATAGATCATTATCATATGCTTTGATCGGTTTCTATCTTCTGTCTGTGTGCAGGTACTTTTCAAGTGGATTAAGTATGGAAAGGAGTGACAGAATTGGTCAAGGGAGATAAGGAGTAATGGAAAGCTTCAGGTAGGCTGATCTACTATCTTATTTAATCTATTGGTCATAGAAAAAGTAGAGAACGATTTTCACTATTGTTCTAGACTTAGCTACTAGTCTAGGGGTTTAAGTGTTTATCCATAGACACTAAAACTTCCAAAAACACTTTTTACCAAGGAACATAACAAATTATAAAGAATATAGGGCCACAACTTCAATTTAAAAAAAGAATCCCTGTTAAAGATTTTTGGGACTAAACAGAGCTAAGGGTTTTCAGGGGTCAATAAAACTACTAGAGTAGCCCTATATTTTATGGGTAATCTCTTGTGATTTTCTCACATAAATTTTATATTAGCATACCAAACAAATTTTGCACAATCTCTTAATTTTATGATTGTCTATTGCTTTTTGCCTATATTGCACAAGTTAAACAGAAGTGGTCCAAAATTTTTTGTTCTCTGTTACATTTTATATATGAGTGGAAACCCTAGAGGATGTTGGTGATGCACTCCATCTCTTACACCATCTCTTCCAAACAGGGGACATCTGGGAGATGTCCTTCTTAGAGAGGAAACACTCTGGGATGTCCTTATTGAAGTCATTAACATTACAGCTCCTTTTGCATCAACCAATGCCACTGATGCAAGGAATCATGTTTCACGAATGAGGTCAATAGACTTGGTAATGTCAAGGAGCTATTTATTCCTGACTAAAATTACTGGGGCTTCTAACTTAGGGAGATATTGGAGCAGTAATATCCCCATGAAATTATGAGTCCACCTCAAGCACTCAGATTGTCAAAGAGGAATCAATTACCATAAATTTATCAAGTTTCTATGCTATTATGAGGGATTGTTTGCTTCTTTTGTATTACATTTGAAGGAACCATTGCTCTGTGGATGTCAACAAGGTTCAGGTAATCCACTAACTCTTGACAGCTTTCACTTGCTTGATCCAAATGCCTCTAGCCACCCTTTTTCTCACGATAGCATTAACATTTCCAGGATGAGCATTTTATAACCTCTTCTCAAGTGGTTTTCTACCCTCCATAAAGTTTGCGCATTTGAATTATTCAAATATAAATGGAACATTGGATGAATTTTCTATTCTAAGGAGGATTTTCAAATAGGTACCACTTACCATAAATTTGTGAAGATTCTTTGCTATTATGAGGGATTATTAGCTTCTTTTGTTTTCCATGGGAAGGAACCTTTACTGTGTGGATGTCAATTAGGTTTAGGTAATCCACTAACTCTTGTAAACTTTCACTTGCTTGATCCAAATTCCTCTAGCCACCCTTTTTCTCATAATAACAATGCTTATTATCACTATAATTAATTTTGTTGCATTATCATGATCAATGTTTCATAATATTTTTTCAACCACAATATCCTGACTAACATTTTGTAAAGATTTTATTCCCTGCATTATCATTGGTAGCATGCTTATAGGGTTTAGAATCTGGTTGATTATCGTTGCAACTGTTCAACTTGTAGCTAATCCATGGCCCTAGAGGTGTTATTCTATGTGTTTCTATTATAGGAAGAGAAATCATTTTTTCTAGTTGGCACAATTGACATTTTTATTTTCTTTCCCTTTTCTTCTAAAGTAGCTTCAAGAAACATATTCCAAGGTTTACAAGCTCCATTGTATAACATGGGTCGACTTTGTCTTTAATGTCAAGTTTGAGGTGTGACACTCCTTCCAAAATATCCTAGGACTTGCACCCAACCTCATCCATTTTTTACGCATGCCATCTAAGGATGTGGAACTCTTCTGCCAAAACCTCCTAGGACTTGCACATGCCATCATCTATTTTTTGCACATGCCCTTTGAGGGGGTTGAAGGGCATATGACATGAGAATGGAATATTGGTGGATGTTTAATGTTCTATTGGCTTCATCAGTAACATGAATCCTTCCAAAATATCGTGGGATTTGTCTCATCTATTTTTGGTACATGTCATCCAAGGATGTGGAACCCTTCTTCCTAAATTTGGTGAGACTTGCACTAGGCATCATCTGTTTTTGGAACATGCACCTTGAGGGGGTTGTAGGGTAGATGACATGAGAATGGAATCTTGGTGGATGTTTAATGTTCCATTGGTTTCATTAGTGAACTACAACTCCAACTATAATTTGAGAAAAATTTCTCAATGATCCAGAATTTTTGGTAATATGTTCCCTATTTTAATGTGAATGTCTAATGTAACTTTGAAGCTATTGCAATTTAAGATCAATGTTAGCTATCATATATTTGATTTTGTTTCAAGTTGAGAATGGGTTTTCTTTCAATCCGCATTTTTGATAGTTTTTTTATATGGCATTAGCTATGTTCTTCAGGTTATGTCACTACTATGGAATCCATTGGAGACTTGAGCATTATGAATGTTCTATGCCTATGGAAGATATCTTTCCTCGAAGTTATAGATGTTGACCTCATTCTTCTCAACAAATTTGTCATTATTTCAGTCAACTGCTTTAATGTAGGATATAGGTATTTTATTTCTCTGAATCCACTGTGATATCACATTGAGCCTTGGACATGTGCTGGGAGGTCTAACTTATTGGCTCAGTAACAAACTTCTAATTGGGATGTTAAATGTGTCTTTTGAGCAATTTATTATCTTTGTACAAGTTTTGCATTAATTTAAGGAAGACCAAATGTAAATGACTAATACTACTTTTAGGTCTTTGAAGGTTCTAAACCAAGTGAAAGCACTTCTCAACTTGGTGTCGAAGCTTCTAAAGTAGTTTCTCTATTATCTCCATCATTACATTTATTCAGTCATGCACTATAAGCCTCTCTTTGGATTCCTGTAATATCACTAGTGCAACTTTTCTGTTGCCTTTTTTACAAGCCCTCCACACTCTATAATAAAAAGAGATAAAATTAATACATTAAACAAATTCAAACAGTGTATCAACTTTCGAGACACAGTATCTAGTTACGTTGAATAACAGGCACAAATGTGACAAATCATCAATTTTATCTTTATTTATTATCTAGCTAATTTGCAAAAAATGTCGAAACATTTTAGAGTTTCTGAAATGGGTACGTTTAGAAATGTCACCTCCCAAAAATGGAAATGTCGACCGAAACATTAGTTGAAACATCATATATGTCTAGATATGTATATAAAAAAAGGTTATAAATAAGTGAATAACACATTATATTCCAAGAAAAAATGGAATAAGACTCATATATGACAATTTATAAGGAAAACCAAGTCTATATTAACTCTCATACATGATTACATGATGGTCAAGTTTCAGGTATCGTTATGACCTGAAGCATTGGGTTCCTAGAAGTTTCGTGCAACATAGTTGTCTAGTCATTTGCTTGAAATAGCAAGATAGTAAGAAGAGGAATTTGATATGAGTATTGTTGTAGTTTTTCTTCCCAATATTTTGTATGGGTGAAAATATTTTGTTTTCTGAGATGGAATTTTGTCTGTAGTGCTTGTTGTAGAACCACATTGTGTTTTACTAATTGGCATTGTAGCCCTGTGCAATCATACTGGTTATAGGCCCCTGCCTAGGATCAAGGCTCTTGCAAGTACTATTGCAAGTACTAATACTAACAAGATCACATGAGGTTAAACTATCAACATTATGTTTTGGTAACTTTCTTAATCATAAGGAAATTTTGTTAGAAATTTTGAGGGATGGATTTGACTGTCATGTAGAACACTATACATGTACTCCGATTCATGAATTTTTTATTCATTTTGTTAGGTATTCTACACACGATCCTTACATCATATATGTTCTTGGTTGGGATTGGTGGGTTCTTCTTGGAAGAACTTTATTAAGTATCTCACCTTTGGTTTTAGTTGCATTGTTATCCCTGGTGGTGTTTGAGAAATATTTTATATGGAGTATCATACAGTGATCGATTCTTTTGCAATGTCTATGTAAATACTAAATTTTCATTTTATGGCAATGATTCTAAGGTTCTATTTTTATTTAACAAGACATTATCTATTTTTTCTTTGTGAAACAAACAGTAGATCAAAAGGGAGAAACATGAGAGTTAGTGAGAACTTAGAAGCACTAGTTTATAGAAAAATATCACTTAGGAACTATGCAAATGTATCATGCTATTCAAGGAAATAATATATTAATATGTGAACTTACTTTAAAATTACCACCCTTTCACAGATTTCTTTTTTGAGAGAGAGGCATGGATTTGTCCATGTGGCTATTAAAATTGATTGTCCCTTAGTCCCCATGTTTTTCTTTGGTCACGTTGGTGAATGTGAGAATCATTTATCTAAATTAATGAAGTTGTTTCCTTAAGATATCTCATTCAATTTTCAAAATTGATCTTCTTTTTTTTTCTAATGTTTATTATTAGTATATAATGATACCTTACTATGCCACAACCTTTCTATTTTTTGACACCTTAGGTTTTAACCTTTTACTAATTTTCCTTGTTCTTACTTGATATTTTATTCATACTAAGGCATACAGATGTTGGAGACCAAGAGGAGAGTTGTACAATCATCTTGCATGGGCTATTCAGTTCATGCCATTAGTATTTTGTGGAAAATTTGAGTAATCATATTGGCCCTTCCTTTTTGTTTTATATTGATGTTATCTAATGACAGTATCATATGTTCATTTTCCTTTTTTCTTGTGCTTTAGCACTAAAATGTTTTCTCCTTTTATGTTTCTAGTAGTGTTTCTGGTTTAGCTACTTGAAATTTGAAAAATGGACTCTAGGGACATTGGAAAGCTTAAAGGTGTATTTAATTGATTTTTAATTAAAACTTCCTATGACTACTACTAAATCAAAATATGGAAAAGGCACTTTATAAAAAAATGTGGGTTTCATTAAGCCAATGTTGGGAGCTAAGAGACCATGAATCCTAGATATCTAGATAACTTACAAGCCAAAAGATAACAAATTCTAGATATGCCATATGTATTGAAATTAAAGTAGGGTCAGCTTGCCCACTCAAGTTGTGAAGTCATGCATTAGTAGGAATCATTAGTATTGAGCATAGGATCTTCTTTATCATTTGGGGGTGGCCCCCAACCTTGAACAGTGGACCTAAGACCAGTAATGGGTTCCCAAACATCACCTCATTGATTGGGTTTCGAAGGCATCTCATCCATGGAGACAACGAGATCCAAGCAACAAAACTTTTCATTTTGGGAGGGACATGGAGGATTTAGCTATGCTGACTTTCACAATGCTGCCAAAATGCATGGCCAGTTCAGTGTAAAAGGTGACCTTTAGACAAAAGATATCAAGTAGAATGGATAGGATTAGTAAAGGGTCGCTTGCTCATGTTGCAAGGTGCACCACCTTAAAACTTTAGAGGTTGGCATAGATACCCAATCTCTATCTCCACCTTGCAAACCTATACTCAGATCCACAAATAGAGGTTTGAAACTTTGAAAAAATTAGGAGGTCATCATCCCAAGTAAAGCATTTACTATGATGAATTTGGTTAAATAGATAATCATTTCTTCTAATTCATATGAAAAAATAGATTTCAATTCCAATAATTTTCCATGTTGCATCAATGTCAATGCTCCAAAGAAGTCTGAATCCTAATAGGTTGGCTTTCTAAGAGACACAGTGTTAGTTTTACCTCTTACTACTCATATGTTCTCCTTCACTGAAGGTGTAGCAGGTTCTTCAATAGCATTACCTCAGTTCTTGTCCATAGCAAAGAGAGGCACACTGGTTGAGATCACATCAGTGTTGACATTAATTTTAGGAAACAACGATATGTTTTATTCTTTAGAGCAATCTTACTTCAATTTCTTTATTAGCCCAGTATCAATATTTAGATTAGCAATCACAACAATGCAGTTATGCAGACTCCTAACTGGAACCTACAAAATGACTGTCATTCTCCCTGGCCGCCCCTATTCACACACACACACACAACTAATGAGAAAATATAGAAAATTCCAAAATAACATAAAACCCATAACTTATGGTCAACTGTTTCAAAAAGGATGTTGGAATCTTCTAAAGTATATATGGATTTCAATATGTCAATGCCTGCCCAAAATTGGCCCCATATTGCACATATTTAGATATGAAATTAAAAAGGGCTTCAAGTGGACAAAACATCACACCTTTAGCCTTTTCCATGTGAAAATAAACATTGAAACAACAATATAATTGGCCTTACAATGTGATAAGGAAGCCCTCAAAATTTTCATGAAAATGCTCTAGAGCTACCCCGAATATGTCTTCAAGTTCAAGCACTCTATTCTAGATTTTTCTCCACCATGAATCATGAATGGAAAAGTGATGAGTCGTCTTTTATAGACTCTCCTTGCAACTACCTTTTGGAAAAAAATAATACGAGGATGCCTTGCAAACCCTCAATAGTAGGGCACTTCACTTTAGTGGGTCAATCTCATTCATTTAGATGCTTTGATCAAGTCAAACATGTGACATGTCATTCCTCCAAGTTGGCACCCCTCTCGAAGAGTGGTTATGCTTTGAAAAGGTGATGATCTAGGGGATTGTTCTCTTTCTTGTGTCAAGTGTCATTACCAATGTCTTTAGTTTTATTTATTCTAAGGGCTTCCAATTATTTTATTTTTTTACCTATAATAAAAGCCAAAAAATAGGGACATCATATGTAAGAATGCCAACAAGGGGTCTATCTTGGATTCCCTCTTAATGTGTAGATCACTACTCAAACAAAGTAATCATGCCTCCAAATATGTGAATTTGCCTTGGAAAATGTGAGCAATGCTCAAAATGACCTCCAATAGTCCAAACTGCATCAAATAATAAAGAAAGGCCCCTCACAAACCATGTCTTCTACCAAAAGGCTCTCTTAATCTCCCATTCAAATATAGCCCTTAAGATCTCATACACATGAGATGGTAACAATAGCCCATGAGGTAGATCTATGAAGACAACTAAAAATTAATTAATAAACCATTTCTCTTCCCCTTTTTTTCTTGGTTTTTGTTCCTATACGTTGACATGCAAATCTTTCATGGAATTACATTGAAGGATGAAACAAAAGTTACTTTTAACTAGTTTTGTCTTTTTGTTTGTGGAAACCAACTTGTTTGCATTATGTTGTGACCTAACCATAGCTACTTTCCTCCTTCAAATTTTATGTACTCATCCAAATTCATTGGAAATTTAGCGAAGGTCTTCAACCTCTACACTCATTACCACATCAATGTCAACTAAAGCCACGATGTAGATATCAAGCTTAGTACACAGTTGTTGAGTTGTACTTTCAACAATTTAACTACTCATGTGCACTCCATCATAACATCATTGGCTACTACGACATGAAATTTGGGTATGAATTGACTTTTGACTTCATTGATAATACTAACTTGGAATCTATAAAGTTATGGGTTCTGCCAAACTCAATAAGCACAACTAGAGTCCTCCCCTTGACCTTGCTCCTTACTTGCAGGGTTTGAAATTGGGTTACCCCATGTATGGAAATAAGGGAAACTATTGAAATCTCTTGTTGATATTTATTATCCATGTGAGTAATTTATTCCTCATCCTTTTCTATCTACTTTGGCAATCATGTGGATCTTTTCGAGGGACTAGCCCTTGTGTGCAACAATATACATAGCAACTAAACTTAGAGGAGAAATATTTTCTATATGTACGCTAGCTTGGTGAAATTTTTTAGTGTATTAGGTCATAGGGACTTGTTGCTTTGTATTCTGAAAGGGTGAGAAGTAGCCTTCTTGGATGTAAGCCTGAAAGTTGAGATAAAAAGTACTGACATATTTATCTCGAGTAGAAATTTCATGTTGATCACCTTCATCTTCCTTCATTTTCCACCAATAAAATCCATGTCCTTCTAGTGTAGGGTTGCAAATTTGATTTTCTAATACTCCTCCATAGGATTTAATTGAAAGACATGTAATGACATACAAATCCAAACCGTTGGTTTATTCTTTTCATTGACTACATCAAACTTGGGAATGGTAATCCTCTCAAGTAGTGGTTGGTTGATTAATATAATTTCATTTTGAATTATCTTGATTTTGATGACTCCCATGTTAGGCCTTCCTCCCATTAATGTTTCCTACAAATAATTTCATTCATTATCATGTTGGTTAGCTTTTTCGTCAATCTTGGGGTCTTTCTTGATCTTCTTCCTCAATACTATTGCCTTCTTCCCTTCCCTTTTTCTCATTGACACAATTAATATATAAATGGATCAACTCACTTGTTTCATGAGACCTCGCATTCCATACAAGGGAATACTTATGGCTTCATTCATTAATAATTCAATATTTGGCTTTCTAATTATCTTCCCCATGATATGCTGAAAAAGAAGTCATAGTTGGTGATTGCCCATGAGACCAAGAAAGTGGCTTTGATACAATTGTTAAGAACCAAAAAATTAGAAGCTGATTTTTTGTGTTGAAAGAAATTTGAACAGTGGTAAGTGTTAACTCTCCTAATACCAACCCAGATTTATTTACCTACAACAATTCTCTGTCATTCATTAATATAGGAAATCAAGGTTTTCAACTCACAAAAAATTACAAGGAAAGATGAATTTAATGGAACTTTTCACTTGGCCCACATACGATGAATTTGGACCAACAGATTTAGCCTCTATGAAATCAACCTATGAAGGAACTCAGCCTAGAGTATTTCTACCAAACAAATTTCCAACAAATCGACACTGCACCTTCCCTTTGAGCTGTGATTTCGCCTTAGGAAATTTGGCCCTGGAAAATCAGTTTCTTCAACAACTTTGCCATCCAATCTCTAGAAATTTTCCTTTTGATGCACCATCGTATCCTCCTAAATGTTTCCTCCTATGGAATTTAGTCTATTGAGCCACTGACACTAGAAAAAATTGGCTTCTCTTTTTGTGTTCCCTCTATTGTGTCTTCGCCTATTCCTTAGGCTTATGTTTATAATCTTCATTATGCACTATATAACATGGGTCAACTTTGTCTTTAATATCACATTTTAGGTGTGACTCTCCTTCCAAAGTATCCTAGGACTTGTACCTAGCCTCATCTGTTTTTGACACATGGCATCAAAGGGTGTGGAACTCTTCTACCAAAATTTCATGGGACTTGCACCTAACATCATCTATTTCTAGCACATGCCTTTTGAGGGGGTTGTAGGTCATGCGACATGAGAATGGAATCTTGGTGGATGTTTAATGTTGCATTGGCCTCATTAGTGAATAGGTGTGACTCTCCTTCCAAAATATCGTAGGATTTGTCTCATCTATTTTTGATACATTCCATCCAAAGATGTTGGACCCTTCTTCCTAAATTTGTCAAGACTTGCACCTGGCATTGTCTCTTTTTAACACATTCACTTTGAGGGGGTTGTAGGTCAGAGATATGAGAATCCAATCTTGGTGGATGTTTAAAGCTCCATTGGTTTCATCAGTGAACTACAGCTCCAACAATAGTTTGACAAAAATTGCTCAATGATCTAGAATTTTGGTAATAGGATACCTATTTCAATGCAAATGTGTGATGTAACTTTGAAGTTATTGCAATTTAGGATCAATGTCAACTATCGTATATTTTATTTTGTTTCAAGTTGAGAGTTGGTTTTCTTTCAATCAACATTTTTGATAGTTTTGTTATGTGGCATTAGATATGATCTTTAGGTTATGTCATTACTATGGAATCCATTTGAGTTCCTTATCAATAGTGATCAATGGATGTTTCACATGCCTCTTCTATGATGAATGCATGGCCACTACAAAGTTATTAGTTAACTCCCAGTCCCATAGGAGTGGCTAGAGACCCAATCAGAGTTTCTTCCTTCCATCCTTGCATGGTGGAAATCATTGATTTAATAATGGAAGCATACATGATATGGTTTATGGAATTTCCTTCAATTTATGCAGGGCCAGGTTAGCTTCAAGAGTGGATACTATTGAAGATAGATAATGGAAAAGCACCTAGAATTCATATGGCTCATCCTATGACTGTATAAAATTTGAATGCACACAGATGGGTAATTATGTTTGGAATGTGTGATATCATGTGAATGCATCGATACTTGATGGGTAATCTCGTAATTTTCTCACATCAAGTTTATATTAGAACACCAACCATATTTTGCACAATCTCTTCATTTTTATGCTTGTCTATGGCTTTTTGTCTATATTGCATGAGTTAAAGGGAAGTTGTCTAGAAATTGTTCCTTTATTTACAGTTCTCTTTATGAGTTCATTTTTAAGTGGAAATCATTGATTTAATAATGGTACATACATGATCATTGATTTAATAATGGTACATACATGATCTGATTTATGGCATGTCCTTCAATTTATGCAGGCCCAGGTTAGCTTCAAGAGTGGATACTGGTAAAGAGAGGTAATTGAAAAGCACGTAGAATTTGTATGGCTAATCTTATGACTATAATAGAATTTGAAGGCACATAATAGCACTGTAATGTAGCTATGGGTAATTATATTTGGAATGTGTAATATCATATGGATGCATGGATATTTGATGGCAAATTTCTTGTCATTTTCTCACATCAAGTCTAGATTAGAAGACTAGACAATGTTTGCACAATCTCTTAATTTTTATGCTTGTCTATGGCTTGTTGTCTATATTGCACGAGTTAAAGGGAAGTGGCTCAAAAATTGTTCTTCCATGTTACATTTTATATATGAATGGACACCCTGGACGACGTTGGTGATGCCCTCCATCTCTTAGGGTATCTCTTCCAAATAGGGGACATTTGGGAGATGTCCTTCTTAGAGGGGAAACACTCTGGGGTGTCGCTTCTTACGCAACAATGTCGAAACATTCCTTGTCCATGGGCTGTTTTATGGTGTCAATGTTTATTTGATGCCATCTTAAGCCAACTACATAAAAACTAAATCATTCACCAATTCGAAGCCTAACCTATGTCCAAAAATGTTGACAGTTGCAATAGCTTTAGAGGGTCCTTTTGTGAAGTTATATACTTGGAGTTTATTACTTGTTTGTCAGGTTAGAGATTCAAAGGGTAGTATTGAATTTTTGTTGTGGGCAATGAAAATATTGAACAAAATTGGGTTTGCAGTTTCAATATTTATACCAATAAGTTATTCTTTTACCCCCAAGTTCAATTGAAAATATTTTTTTCATTTTGAAATCATTTTCATTTCTGGTAGCAAGAATTTTTTGTTCCTTTTCATTCTTCTTTGCGATGACAACTTTATAAGGTATAATTTTTAAGTGGAGGGAGCTGACCACATTGTTTTTATTTAGGATTCATCATATTTGTTTATGTATTTCTCTATGCATGGTAGTACATACAAATGATCAAGAATAATGATCAATTCTTGATAGACCTTATTTCTTTGTCCATGTTAAGTTGGACTTAAAGCTTTATAGAAACATTTTCCTTAATGCCATTTCATAGAGACATTTAATCGATCTTAGGATTAGTAGATGCTTCCATCACTATGTCTATCATTTAGAACCAAGATACAATACATTCATCTACTTGAAATTTGAGTGCCTTTAGAGCTAGAACTTTGTAGTAGTACTTGCAAGAGTATCGAAGTTGAGGGCTTCATATGAAGACATGATGAAAGAGGAGTGTGTATAGGGAAGTGCAAGACATGTATCTGATACTTCCACACATTTTGAGGGCATGCCAATAGAAATGTAATTTTTGTTGGATACATTAGCGTTCGTTAGTTTCAGAAAATTTCCCTGTCAAATATGTTGTTTTCATGAAGTAATATTTCCAACCAAGAGGATAAAGACTTGGCATGCCTAGGACATAGTGGTGTTGTTTCTGGCATGCATTTGTGATTTATTAGTATTCCACCACTAATAACTTCATTTTGTAGCTGCTCGTTTAGTAATATATTACAACAATGACTTGTTAAAGGAAAAATATTTCGGTTTGTTTGAGCGCCATAAACTAGAAGAAAATTTAGCTTTGAATTAGAAAAATGGAATATATTTTGAAAAATATGTTTTTTGATCAAATATTATATAGGCCCATTACATGAACAATAAAAAAAATAGTCATGACAATAAGACATGATTTTGCACAAGTGAATTACATAAATCTCTAGCTCAAAAACATGTTAGCATATTCAATTTTGTGTGCATTAGAGAAAAATGAATGAGTAACATTAAGTTTTCTTTGGATATTTATAGAATCATTTTAGAGATTTTAAATGGAAATTGCATTTGCTAATCTTGCTCAATTAATGATATGGAAAACAAGGGGCATACATAATTTGTTGGCTTCTAGGAATTGGATTCCTTTTCTCTCAAAATGGTACACTGACAATTGAATATTACTATGTTGAAGCTATATTCCCGGTTAGTATTGAAATTTATAAAGTTTTGTCTCATTATTTTATACTTTATTGTTGTAATCTTGTGTCAGCAATACTTTGCTCCACCCATTAGATTTCTACTGACCAGTTTTATTGTTGAAGTGTCACTGCTTCTTAAAGATAACTAGAGGAAATGATACAGCTACAAATGTGAAGCAAGAAAACATTCTTAATAGGAATTTCTAGCTCTGATGTGTTTTATTATGTTGGATAAAATCAAAATTGTAATGTACCATAAGCATGGGAATTTAAAATATTGGGATACAAATGTGTGCGTCTATTTACATTTATTACTTTAGTTGAAGATAACATTTCATGAACAAATGTTGTACACTAAGAAAATAGTAGGTACAAAATATATTCTATGGTGACATTTTATTTTCTTTGTCTATATAGGTCATCTGGCCACATAGTGGCCATTATTGCCCAACTAAAGAAAACTTATTCGAGTTTCTAGCTTTTATGGGGAAAAATGACATTAACAATATTGTTGATGTTGAGGTATATATCATATTATCCTTTTATAATCTACTTTAGTTTATATTCCAGTGTTCGTCGACTTTCATGTCTTATACTTTGCAATGTATCTTTTTTTCAGGAAAGGAACATAATATTGATGGTAAGAAGTAGGAATTGGAAAAAAAGGAGAACAATAACAATAGAACGAAAAAATGAAAATTAAAGAGAAAGAGAAGAGCATTGGTCTAGTGGTACCCATAGAGTCAATATCCTGCATAAGACAAACATAAAGAGTAATGGTCAAATTTTCAGAGTTGGTGAATTCACCTGCAATGCGTTGGCAACACAATAATAATGTTTTTAAGTTATGAAACAATATTTCATGTGTAAATTGTACTCCAACCAATATTAATTTGTAAACTCATATTGTAATACTTGAAATTTTATATAATATACTTTATGCGGTTGGAATTATTTATAGTTGCTCTTGATATTACTTAGTATTGTAATTAATATATGTGACTTTGTGTTTTCATATTATATGAACATGTACATTCTATGCTATTTTTTAAATTTAGTTGCAAAATCATACTAATTAATTTACGTTGATTAATAATGAAAACATAAAATCAATCTAAAACTACTAAATTAGTAGTTTATGTTTATTAATGATGAACACATAAATGAATATATGACTAAATTAGCTGCTTATAATGATTGTTCATGAAAATAAATGAAAGGAATATAAACTACTAAAGTAGTAATTTGTATAATGAGTATGATACTACCAAAAACTATAAATGACAAGTGCAAATGATAATTTTGAGATTACAAATGCTGACGAAATTTTGCATAGATATGACTATTAGTAGCTAATTTACAGTGTCTTATAACATGACTAAAATTTTAGTCATATATCTTTGGTCATTAATTGGTTTCAAACGATAACTAAAATTTGTATATATAACACTATTAGTATCTAATTTATTGTATCTTATAATATGACTAACATTTTGGTCATTAATTTGTTTTTTCTGGTAATTTTTTAGTAATATATTTGCTGTGTATTTAGCCATTAATTGTGACAATTAATGACCAAATCAATGACTAAATTAATGGCTAAATCAATGATTAAATTAATGACTAAATTAATGTCTAAATTAATCACTAAGTAAATGTCTAAATTATTGACTAGATATATTACTAGACAATAAAAGTGAGACAACCGAATAATGACTAAGCTAAAAACGACTAAAAGTTGGTCACATTATAAGATATTGTAAATTAGCTACTATCGGTCACCGACCGAAAAATAGTCATTTATATGCAAATTTTAGTCATTTCTTTAGTAATTAATTAGTAACTTTGTAATAGTATATGAAACAGGAAATTTAACCCGAAACAACCTTCACAGGTGATATACTTTTGCAAGAGAAAAAGAAGACGTGGGTACTTACTTCTAAGGAAATCTTGTTGAATCACCTTGCTCGAGTCTAGGTCTGCATGCTCTTTCTGAGGAAGGGAGCACACTTATCCCTATTGAATCATTGTTTTTTAAACCAACGTTGTCCTTCATATGGAATTCCACAAGCTCGGGTTACCAACTCCTCTGTCAATATGAATTTAATGTTACCCACCTGTGCGATGTCGCCATTTAGGTTTAGAGCAAAAGACTTTGTCACTTCTAAATTATGCCCACTAAAATTTAAGAATAGAGGCGGTCATCCTACCTTCTACAACCTATTCTTTCTATGTGGGTAAGAGTCAAGTATGTTGGACCCTGAGGTTCTAATCTAATAGCAGACCACATTTTCAATAGTGGCTAGGAGTGGGAGAGACCAGAGTTCAATCTGTTCACTCATATGACTTTGAGACCAAGTGAGATAATTAAAATTGATAAGAGCAAGAATGTTGTATTTTAGGAAAAGTGTAGGGTAATAAGGAAGCATCGAAAAACATGGAACATGATCATGATTTCCATCATGATTCATTTTACGGGATAAATGTTTAGAAGATTATCAAAATAATAATTGGGAATGGGAACTAGTCTGATGATACAATGTCTCATCACCACCTTATTCAACGAGGGTGACCATGGCTCATATTCATTCAAATTCAATATTTTCATACCATTCCCTATTTACCCTAAGTATTCTGGCACCAAACATACCTGCTCAATCTTAACTTATAATAGTTGAGTACCTTGGGTGATGACTGCACTCACTTTGGAATCATAAGACACCTCAAAACCATATCATGTGGAAGATCATGTAATTGGGTATCTATTGTAGCAGCTATAACCACCCTCCAAAATTTTCCCTAAGATTCCTTTTGGAGCCTCCGTACCAATCTTCACAGCATCATGTCTTACCTCATCAAGTACACAAGCTCCAATGATTTTCTTGCAAAAAGAAAACTTTTGAGCCAAACCTTGGTACATTCCCCTGATAGGTTGTTCATCTACACTTGGTCCAGCAGCAAGCTAATAATATCCTTCAAGATTTGTGCAAATCTAGAGAGTAGCTAGCCTTCCCTCAAAAATTGTGCAATCCTGACTGGTACCTTGCTAGGTCCCAGAATTTCACAATTCTACTGAGCAAGCTTCACCGAAAAATTTGTGCAATCCTTCCCAGTTGGGCTACTCAGCCTAGAACTTGCATTAATGTGGGCAGCAGTCAGCTGCTCAGCCCAAAAATTTCAGAAATCTTATAAGAAGCCAGCCCAGCTCCCAGCTAGAAATGTGCATTTTTGCCCAGTAGTTGAGCAGCCTCTTGCATGTGTAGCTGAGTTGACTGATTCCTTTCGAGATTGAGCAAAACAGACTTGCATGCATGGGCCACTTCTCCCAAGGTAGCATGCAAATGCATCCCTTGTTTTAGGGATCTATTTTTGGCATTTGGAGGTTACATGTAAGGATATTTTCAAAAACCTCCCACCAAGTGTTACTTTCCCTAGATTTCTGGCATGCACGTCACAACTTTGATTTTATAAAAACTCATCAACCAGATGCTGCAAAGCTCATTCCTCACATCAACCTTGTAGTTCTAACATCCCACATAACATCTAGGAGTTGTCGGTACATTCATCTCGGCTGTTTTCGGGTAAGCCTACTCTCCATGTCTGATGTTTCATTTATAATGCTTTTTGTGTTTCGCTTCATATGTTGGATGTCTACTTGATTTCAGTGAATGCTTGTTGTCATTTTAATTCATACTAGCCTATACTAGCACCATTTTAGTTTTTCATTATTATCTCACTACTGTCACATGCATAAAACTATTTTACGTGAACAATCACTAATTCGACAACTCTTTTCACCCACATGCATGTTGATCTATTTACTGAATCTTTCATTCAATGTTTGCATGCATTGTTAATCACTTCTGACTTCACTTACTATCGCCATGCATTCACTGTCATACTTTCTTTTATTTTCCCTTCAATGAGTCTGGTCAACCTTGACTTGGACTCTGCTTTCACTGAGACAACATTGCACAATCTCGGGAAGGAAGGCTTTGCCTTCCTCTCCAGAAATATGCATTTCTACCCAGGCACTATCCTCCAGGATGGTTTTGCGCATTTCTAAGGGACAATGACATTTGGCCCAGAAAATGGCACAATGCAGTCACTAAATCTACAGTCGTTGCTAGCTGAGATTATGCATTACCCAAATCTAATAGTCAACAACCAGATTGGACTATGCATTGCATAGTTCCAGTAGCCTAGACTATGCCTCGCACAGGCTTGGCAGTCAGTCCCCTAACCTCCCAGTGGAAATTGTGTGACCTTCATGATTATTCACCCAGGTATGTTGCAAGTTAGTTCTCAAGTTCATTTTGGTTTTCAACTGACAGATTTCTTGACATGAGTGTTTCCATGTCTCCAGGTATCGCAGGTGTTCATCTGCCTCTTAGCAGTATAGGTATAATGGTTTCCAGGGGAACTGCGTGTTATAGACATTTTTGGGCACTACAACCCCAATCATACATGTCCAAAACCAAGGGCTTCTATGTCCCTAAAAGTGTTGCTTCACACCCTAAAGGAACAAGATCAACTAATTACATCATCTCCCAGATGTTCTCCACAGAAAACTGCTCAGAACTAGTCAAAACTGGACCATACAAACTACCCAGTGCAGAGGGTGCGATGCATCTCACCTACTCAGTGTAAAAGGTGCAATGCATATTGGAAAGCTCTTCTGTAGGGTGCAATGGTGAGAGTAGACAAATGGCAAAGATAGTTTGCAAGGTGGATGATCATGGAATCTTCCAGAAACTTCTCCTGTGACACTTTCCTCTCTAAATTCACTCAGGGATGAGTAAGAGATCATTAATATCCAAGTGGAATCAAGAACTATCAGATAGAGGACACTAATCAAAATCCCAAAAGCTGACTCACCCCCCTACAATCAACTATATATGGATCCCTCATCACAGAGATCCAGAGGCTGGAATCTTGTATCTTGGGAAGTGTTGTTGGTTTCTTGGTGCAATATCATAGTGTTGGGTGATCTAAGCTTTTCATGAGGTGAAGAAGAGCTTTCATGTTGAGAGGATGATGCTGGGTCAGAACAATTGGGTGTAATCCTCTTTGCTATTCTTGATATTAATAAAAATATTCAAGTTTTCCTCCACATTCTTGTATGTTTGATGATATATGCATTTGTGTGGTCAATACATATATGGTCCTGTATTGTTTATGATTGTAGATCTATGTTCTTCAATACTATTATTCTACTTTGATTCCATAGGTTTGAAGTTGGGTAAACGAAGGAGTGGTGAAGATCAATCAGAAGGGAGAGGAACCAAGAAAGGAACCAAGCGCAAGACTGAGGTTGGTGTCCTTTGTCCCCCTCTTATCTACTTCTCATAAAGAGAAGTGAAAGTGGTTTTACTTTGTTTGTTTCTAAGATAGCTACCAGTCTTAGTGGGACTAGCAGCTCCGAGTGGACACTAGATTTCCCTATAACAAAAAGGCGACTCCGCTGGGGAGCGAATAGATTGTTTGCTTGTCTATATTTGTTTGTTTTATAAACTTACAGACGGAGCGTGAAGTCAAGCCAGCTAGCATTCGAATTGCATTTTCTATGCAAGTGAAAAGTAGATCAATGTTACTTCAATCTATCTCCTGGTTTTGTTTATAAACAGAACAATTGATTTGGAAACATTATAATTTCCTTGATGGTGGCTCTAGTAACCTCATTAGATCAGCCCCTATGATTTATATTTACTGAACATCACTTGCTCGGCCTAAATCCCTGAACTGAGTTGCAAACTGTGACCAAGAACCAAGTTGAAGTCTCGTCGCTAGATCATCGCACCTTCTACTCTTGGGAATCTGGATGCATTGCACCTTCCATGTGTAGTAGGTGTATTGCATCGCACTTTCCCTATGTTACAGGTGTTCTGATCAGATAAGACCTCTTCTGCTTCCATATTTTGGTTTTTTGTTCACTCTCTTCAACTTTATTTAGGAGTTTCGCTGTCTGTGATCAGTACACCTTTGTGGAAACCCCCTTCCTTACCATCATTCCACCTCCACTGTGCAAAGAACTGTGAATGTTTTTGTGTATTGTATGCCATTTTTAGTTCTCTTTTACAAAGAAGTAGCGTAATCGAACTATCGTTTCTTGATTTGGAAGTGTCGCAAGTGTCGTTTTCAGTCATAGAAGAGAATCCTATTGTTCTGGATGGTTGATTATACTGTTACTCTTGTATTTGATTTGAATTAGTAATTTTTCAAGTGTCGAAAATAATTTTCAATTTGAAATCGCAAAGTGTCGTCATTATCTTCATTTCGTATTTTGAAGAAAAATTGTTAGTATTGTCGCTTTGAAAAGATAATTCAAATTTGTACTTAGCATTCTTCTTGTCATTCACACATTAAGAAGGCTGAAAACAAATACATGCATGTGCATTTGCATTTAGACTGCTTGTTGGTTTGATTTGGGATAGTGCATCTAGTGTGTGCTCAGTGCTCTATGTTGAAAGAATCTCATTTCTCTTTCCTTAGTAGCTAGGATTTTCATTGGAAAAAGAAGATTAAACGATTGTTTATCATCTTAGCTTGCATTTTAGGAATTATATATCTACAACATGTGGTGAACTTGAAAGGAAAATTTCTTAATCAAGATCAACTGTAAAATAAATTCAATGAACATAAAAATGCTTTTGAACCTAACGCAAAACATTTAGAAGTCTAGCCTAGAGACGTATTCCGGCGTCGTAAAGCCTGGTAACTATTGCTTTCATTGCTGGTTGGGTGATTCCTCCTCTTTGAGATGACAAGTTCCAGTAAAGACTTGTGCTCCCACATACCATTGAGTATATATTGGGAGACCACAATAGGCTATATCATTTATCCTTAAGAAGCCATGTCTGCCGTCCTATCGATTGCAATGCACTGAACACAACATTCGAGAAGATTGACTGCCATACCGTAAAAGGTATTCTGAAGTTTTGCGAATGGTTTGGTAATCCTTCTGTCTAGATTTCTAGAGTAGTCTCTTTTGTTCATTTTCAGACTCCTTAAAGGAAAAGGTCCATCTGAGCACTTGTCGCTTTAGGTTCATTAAAAATCGAAGGCAACTAGAGTCATCTTTTGTTTTTTCTCGACACTTAAAAATTGAAAAAACAAGTTGTGTCAAAGCCTCTAAAATTTATTTTAATAGGAATAATATCACTATTCCCACGTTGGTCTTTAGGTTGAAAAAAATGGAGTCTACCAACCAAGGATTTCCCCCTCGAGGAAATCCTAGTCCTTTCTCCTCTTGGGGAGATGTTGGTGCACCTCATATGGCCACATTGTCACTTCCAGGATTGACGATTGGCTTGCCCATATGGCTCTTCTATACCTCTGTCGTTCAGAACACCATCATTCTTGAACAAACAAGTTAGCAACTAGATGATACTAGAGTTACCCCCTAACCTTTTACTTCGTCTGTTTCTCCCTGTCCTCCTTCCTCTTCACTTGATGAAGCTGGCAAAGTTGAAAATCAAGTAACTAAGAACGAGAAGAATGGGAAGGATAAGAAACAAAAGAAGAAGAAGGAGCCAAAGGAAAAAAGGGGCAACCATGCATCATCCAGCGAAAATCCACACACTACAATTTCCAAGCCTAAATCTCCATGTGTCATTTGTAAAGGAGACCACTATCATCGAGATTTTCCTTGCATGCCTCAGATCTTAAGGGACTAGTCTCCTCGTTTGCACAATCTGGTGTCATCAACCTCTGATCATGTTGAAAGTACACTGTCAACTAGTGAAGGCAAAATATCTGGATAGAAAAGGAAATGTAAATTCCCTTGTAAACTGTGTGAAGGTGATCACGTCGTCCACCATTATCCCTTCCTAGATGAAGCTAAAAGAGTTTTGGATAACTGTCCTGCTTCACCACTACGGCTTCCTCATGGATATATGAAACTCTTGCCTAGTCCATCACTGGTTGAAAATCTAACTAACACACCATTGTGGTTGGTCGAAGCATCTATCATTCAAGATAAACCCTCTGAATCCACACCAAACAAAAGTCAAAAGGTCGAGGTGGCAGTTGACTCGGTCTTGCCTTCAGTGTTGTAGCTCTGATACCACTTGTTGTATATCTGATCCAAAAATATAAGACAATAGAAATAAACCCAAGAATAATATGAAATGATTCTTTATTGATCAAAACCCTTAAGGTAGGGCAACACCATACATTCACTCCTTAAGGAAGGAGAATACTCCACAAGCCATATGCCTGTTCATACAAGAATACTTCTCTTCATATCTCTCCATGTGGAGTCTCTAGCCTCTATATAGGCCTCATACATACAATACCATGCATCATTACCATGGTTTCCTCATACCATCAACTAATACCATGTGCCTCTTACATTATTATTAACTATGTGTGGTCCCTAACATGACATGGGTTAACCACCTTATTTATTACTATGGCCCATCCCATTATTACATTATTACCTTGGGTACCTCCCTCGGTACCCCATATTACCCCTCCTAGGTATATAACAAATTATTTATCTTATACAGTAAATTTCTTAACAATTGGTATCAAAGCCAGATATTGGCTTCAAAGGGATTCTTTGATGCCAAGGGTTTATAGTGCCTGATGAGATCAATGCAGCCTTTTTACAGATTTGGGTCTGGAAAATAATGGTGGAACAATCATACACAGAAGAACCTAGAGGAGAATGTGCGGAAGATAGTGCCATAACTACCAAGGATCGCAGTGCATTTGCGATATTTATTGGTTTGGAACATGCTGATGAATTCTTCGGGATTCATGCGGCTTCGAAAATTGTTCGTTTTTTGCTATGTGAGGCCACCGGTGCTGGAATCTACGAAGTTCTCGTTGGGCTCACAGTTGGAGCGGTTTCATAGAAGTTTTTGAGAAAATCAAATTGAGAGAGAATGGATCAGAATCGTAGCAGCAAAAAAAAAAAAAAAAAAAAAACTATTGAAGTCAAAATTATTGCATGTAAATGGGCATACTATTATAAGACCTGGTAAGGCATGTGTACCCCTCGGTGATCACCGATAAAGTCTGGGTTAGACCTAGGTGATAGGGGGATGTCAGGTTAACAATACCCCAGGTAAAAACTCTGAGGGGGATAGATCTAGAGTGAGCAAGATTGTCTCACTTAGTAGGTTTCACTGGAGTTAGTCAAGGAACCCCAAGTCAAGTTTAAGGGGGGAATTATTAGGTAAACCTGACTCATGATAGAGTCAAAGTTTACTAGGTTAAACAATGATGGTTTTGGGGCACATGGTATTGTACACCCATAGTATTCTACCCGTGGTATTATATGTAATGGAGCTTATAAAAGGCTGGAAGGAATTCATTGTAATGTAAGACCTGGAGGTGAGTAGTGAAGGCTCACTCGATTGGATTGGCCAAGGTTTTGGCCAATGCTAATAAGATCTTATTAGGTTGGGTTTTTCCTCGGATTTGGGGTTTTCCCGGATAAACATTTGTGTTTATGTGTTTATGGTTGTTACTAGTTATTTTTATATTTATTCCTCTCAGTAATTATTTATGTTATATAGTAAATTTATTAACATAATGTATTATTTACTGTGCAGTGTCAATATCCTCTTCTCTTGTGTGGGTGTGTGAACCATGACTTCCCCCAATACCTACAATGTGCCATATCTAAATTATCTGCATTTGCAAGTTGGATCACATCAAAGGAGATTCATATGGCAAGCATTCCACAGTGGCATCAAGAGATAGTTGAGATTGTTTATATGTTTGAGAAGGAGTTTCCGATGAGTTTCATGGACTTGTAGGTTCATCTTCTAATTGACCTAGTAGATGAGGTTGAATTAGTTGGGGTCATTTCTTGTCGTTGGATGTTCTTCATAGAGAGGTACATGAAGAAATTGAAAGGTTTTGTTCGACAAAGAGAAAAACCCGAGGGGTCTATGGAATAGGGGTATATATCGTATGAGTCTTTCTATTCTACCAATGACTACATCAAGTAGATTGACAGCGTACCAGGTGTGGCTATTTGGGATGATGAAAGGGATGAATACAAAAGATAAGGGGAGCTTCTTGAAATGAGTGGAAAGAGGTGCATGATAAATAGTAAGTGCAGGCTTATCATTTATCAAATTATTACACAGTAACTATTCACACTGAGTTTCATATTAATGTATATTTTGATATCATATATATATGTGTGTGTGTGTTGGTTTGATTTGGTCATCAACGAATTTAGAAATTGAAGCCATCAACAAATTCGTTGTTTACAATATGGAACGACACAATCATAGGTTGCATTGTACGAAGACTCAATAGGAGGAAATGGGATAGTGAGAGGAAATAATTCAAATAGTTGAATGGTAGAAGCCCTTACCCTGATCATTTAAAATAAAATATGCCAATGGCATGCCCTAACAATTGGGTTTTTGATCAAGTCAGAGAGAAATATGGTGCATCTGGTCATTACCCACGTGTTGAAGAGGATGCACTAAACATAGGGATTGGGCATAGAAACTTCGTAATTATATTCTCTTTCTATACAATTTAAACTTCATACTATACCTTTGAATTGTAACATATCTACTATATATATATATATATATATATATATATAATATATATATATTATGTATGTATGTATGTATGTATGTATGTATGTATGTATGTATGTATGTATGTATGTATGTATGTATGTATGTATGTATATTATATTTTTAATTATGTTCGGGTTATTAGACACATGACACTGTGATTTTTTCACTTTTTTATAGGTGCATGGTTCCCATCTATGTGGGCATATGGACATCATTTTTGCATGGAGGATGCTGATGATGGATGCATGACATAAGACTGTGGAGTATAAGTCGATTTCAACTAATCTAGTCATGCTAGCCACTAGGATCAAAACCTAATGCAAGGGACATTAGGTGCAAGTGGTGGGACACCTTTGATTGGAATAATATAAAGGAAGATCACAACAGTGGGTTGATATCTATCAACTATAGAAAGATGCAGCATGAATCTTGGGAGCCTTATGTTTTCCCAAAACACTACAACCAAGCGTTTTTACCTAGATGTGTTGGATAGAGATTGGTGGTTCGTATTAAGACACAAATCTAGATCAAAACATATTTTTGAGAAAAACAGTGTTATCTTGCTAAGGGAGGAAGATAATCAGGGTGATAACAATAGAGAGTGATATGTACTTGTGTTATTTCATCATATATATTATTGTTGTATGTTTTTGTTGTCGTTATTTCGCTAAATATAACACATTTTTTATTTGTCTTGTTGGAATTTTATAATATAATTGGTAAGATTCACAATTTTTTTTATTAAATGAAAAATGTAATTATTAATATGGAAACATAAATTTCAATTTAAAAAAAAAAATCATTAGTGCACCCAAAACATAGTCATGCACTGGATTCGGTGCGCTGTAAAACACAGCCGCATCATAATCGGTGCACAAATACATTTGGTGCACTATTGTTAGTTCACACATTTAAATTTTCATAGAGGTGTGTCACACTTATGCATCAGTGCACACATATAACACTTTAGCACCAGTATGGAAAGTTCACGTTATCGAGCACACTAAGCTATAATTATATGTTTAAATATTATTTATGTGGTGCATTTGATAAATATGATTGCACTAGTGCGAGAGGAACATATCAAGCACACTGAACTTGTGATGGTGATTGTTGAACCACAAAATTTCCTCTTTTTGACAACCTTCTTATACTCTATTCTTCCCTTTTTGACCTTCATAACTCTAACTTGGGTATTAGTTTACAAGGTTTATGGAATAACAGGTACATAATCATCTTCTATTTCATAAATATCATTTGTATTTACTATTTAACTCAATATTTACTTGAGCTACTGAATTACAATGATTCTGTAGCTGATATATGATTCTGTAGCTAAGTTCAAGGTTTGATGGGTTGCGAAGCTTCAGCCGAAGAACAAGGCATATGGGCAAGTGGAAATTAGCCAGTACAATGATTTGTTCCTACCTTCATAACGTGTATCGATAAGGAAAGCACCATAGCAGTTTAGCCAAAGTGAAAGTCAACCACCAAGGAAGGTGAATCAGCTGAGTGAGGAATTAATGAATGCAGATATGCAGCCTCATGATTTTATTCGCTAATAGAAAATCACGGGGAAATCACACTATTTTATCTTTTAATGTTAATTTTATCATTGTCAATTATCATAAGGACGTAATACTTTGAAACAATTATGCGTAGGGGTTTTATAATTTTTCCTCTCAGCATGACAAACCAAAAATTGGATTTTTTTCTAATTTTTTTTCTTGCAATTAAATACATTATTTTATTCCTTTATTGTGTGACTTAATGTGTGGTTAATCATCTCGTCAAGGAATTTTGTTGACACCTACTTCTCGTAGGAGGGCCCCCTCGAGATAGTAAGGTTTTATTTTATTTGCAATTAGTATTTTATTCTTTGTTTCCTATAGGATTTTTGTTAGTTCATTTAATCACTCAAGTTTTGATTTTTGAATGTAAGTTTAAGATTGTTTTGCAACATGTTTATTTAATCATTCTATTATTGAGTGAAACAAGATTTCCTATGCACATGGACATAGTATAAGTTGACATAGATCAGTAGCATAGTTTTACATTGCAGTTGTATAAACCAAATTTTCATTTGCAGAGTTAATCTTTCTTTTTTTCAAGAGTAGATCTATTTACATTGTTAAATTTCATTTTCAAGCAAGCGTGAGTTCATTTTCAAGAATGTGTGTGTGTGATTTCATTTTTAAAGAAAGTGTGTGTGTGTGTGTGTGTGATTTTATTTCAAGCAAAGTGTGTGTGTGTGTGTGTGATTTTATTTTTAACAAGTGTGAAGCAAGTGTGAAGTTTATTTCAAGAAGAGTGTGATCTTTCCTTTAAGCAAGAGAAATAGAATTGATTCCATTTTTATGAGTGATTTATTTACTTACATAAATATAGAGAAACATGTGCATTTCGATATCTCAAATTAACTTAGGAATTGTTTAAGTAATAAGGACTCATAGCAAAAATAGTGTACATACATTTCACCAGTTTACTAGGCTTGGTTGATAATTCATGTAAGCAATTTAACACCAATTAAATTACCAAACATTTTGGCATCATTTTTGGGGAATTCTATATTGGAGTCCTTTTCTTTTTCTTTTCATTAAAAAAAATAAAAAATAAAAATAATATGCATACGGAAAGAGATTCTAGAGGTAGATTTCTAAGTAGAGGTAAGAGTTTAATTCCAACATCACCACTCACCCCACCATGACCTCCTAGTACCACACCATCCACCCAAACTCCTATTCCATCAATTTCAGGTGGACATAAACTTCATGAGGTACTTATATCTGGAATCCAACCGAGAGATTCACCAACTTCCTCTACTGAAGTTGTAATAGAAGAAGAAGATCCTAGATCCCCAATTGAAGGAGTAATTTTTCTATCTTTAACTGGAGAACAACTTCTCGAATGACTCACTAATTCTAGAAAATCCTAGATTCTTTAATTATATAATCACATAAATTTTTTAATTAAACATGAGATGCACCTACATGAAGAATTCACTATTCGTTGTTATCCAAGACTCTGAAAAAGATGACCTCTCTGAGAAAGAAACATCTTCTCATAAAGAGGAAAATTCTCAAAAACAAACCACCCCTGTACATTATGATGATATTCCAATAAACTCAACTCCCATTATAGAAAAACCTTCAGTATCTATTCAAAATCCACCTCTTCCTGAAATATTGAAAATTGGCAAAGGGGCAGAAAAACAAATTGTGTTTCCTAATTATGATATGATAGATGAAGTGAAGAATGTTTGTATAAAAATTCCTTTGTGTCAAACTATCAAGGAAATCCCAATATTTCCAAAGACAATCAGGGAGTTAAGTATTAAAAAACCAGGAAGAAAAAGGAAAGAAGTTAAAAGAATCTAGTTAGTTGGAAAAATTGCAGATATCATGATGGGAAAAACAATAGTTCGAAAATATCTAGATCCAACAAGTCCCATTGTGAAAACACACATTAATGGCATTGAGATTCCAAATAAATTGATTGATTTAGGAGCAACCATAAATATCGCGAGTAAACAAACTATGAATCAATTGAAACTTCCTAATCTTCAATATACACCTACATTATTGCAATTAACAGATAGATTTGTTATCAAACCTTATGGTGTGTTAGAAGATGTATTTGTATCCTTAGATTCTTGGGAATATCCTGTTGACTTTATGATCTTGACACCCAAGAATAATCTAGGAGGACACCCATTGATTTAGGAAGACCATGGTTAGCTACAACTGATGCTTTTATAAGTTGTAGATCTAGTGATATGTTTATCCCTTATGGAAGTTCAAGAAAGAAATTCACATCATATCCTCCTACAAAAACAATGATAGAAGTAGAAAGTGAAGTATGGATAGAAGATGATAATGAAAACTTTGATATACGACCAATTTTCGTTACTCCACAAATAGATGAAGATTAAATTTTGAATTTAATGGAAAATAGTGAATCTTCCTCATATTGTGAATAAAATCGAAATTTTCAAGAACAATGTAATATTGAATATCTATATTCTCATCAAATGAATTTACATTCTATGGAGAAATTTGACAATTCTTTAATAGAATTTTTTCCAGGGAAAAATTTGAATATTAATGATAATCTGGAAGAATCTCAAAGAAAGAATTAACTAAGATGTTACAAGAACATTCCTTTGCTTATGCATGAGAATACACTGATAAGAAAGGAATTGATCCTAACACTTGTATGCATCATATCTATATTGAAAAAAATGTCAAACAATTCAACAACCCCAGAGGAGAATGAATCCAAATCTAAGGGAAATTGTTAAAGAGGAATTATGAAAATTGTTAAATGTGAATTTCATTTATCCAATATCAGACAACCACTGGGTTTCACCATTGGTAATTGTTCCGAAAAATAATGGAAAATTGAGAGTATGCAATGATTATAGGGAATTGAATAAAGCTACTTCAAAATATCATTTTCCACTTCCTTTTATATATCATGTTCTCGATATATTGGCAGGGAAAAAGTATTTTTCATTCTTGGATGGTTTTAGTGGATATAACCAGATCCAAGTAGCTCCAAAAGATCAAGATAAAACAATTTACCTGTCCATGGGGAACCTATGCTTACTAAGTACTTCCTTTTGGGTTATTTAATGCACCTGCAATATTCCAAATGGCAGTTTTAGGCATTTTTCTGATCTAATTCATGATTGTGTGAAAGTTTACATGGATGATTTTACTATCTATGGAAACTCTTTTAAAAAACTCTCAAAAATTTGGAAAATTTTCTCATTAGATGTAAAAAATAAAATATCTCATTAAGCCATGAAAATTGTTTTATGATGTTCACTGAGGGAATTTTTATAGGACATCATATTTCAGGAAATGGAATTAAAGTGGATGCATCTAAGGTAGAAGTCATTTCTAAATTATCAATTCCAATTTGTCAAAGAGATGTTATAAGCTTTCTTGGTTTTACTGGTTATTATAGAAGATTTATAAAAAACTTTACTAAGACAGCCTCTCCACTTTTCAAATTGCTTACAAAAAATTATGAATTCATCTAGAATTCTGACTGGCAAAAATCTTTTGAGACATTAAAAGAAAAGATTTCTGAAGCATGCATTTTAAGAGGACCAAATTGGAAACTAAATTTTCACATTTTGACTGATGCCACATATACAAATTTAGGAGGTGTATTAGGACAAAAATATTTAACTTGTGCCATTTACTACAAAAGAAAAAAATTAACTCCCGAAGAGTTAAATTACACTGTAACATAAATGGAGTTTTTAGTTGTTGTCATGCATCAATATATTCAGACATTATATCACTGGTTATGAAATATTCATTCACAAAAATCATTCTGCAATTAGATATTTAATGAATAAATCAATTACTAATAGCATAATTACAAGATGGCTATTTTTATTACAAGAATTCAATATTACTATTTTGGATAAACTTGGAAAACAAAACACAGTTGTTGATTTTCTATCTTGAATCCAAAATGATAATAATGATGTTCCTGTAGAAGATAATTTCCTAATGAATATCTTTTTGTAGTAATAATTAAATTTCCTTGGTTTGCAAATATTGTTAGTTATTTGGATACTAGGAAGTTACCATCATACTTGTCTCCTTGAGATAAAAGGAAGGTTATTCAAACTAATACATCTTATTCATGGATAAATGAAGAATTGTGCAAGACAAGACCTAACTTAATCATTCAAAGATGTGTTAGAGAGGATGAACTACCAAAGATATTAAAAGCTTGTCATGATGAACCATGTGGAGGACATTTCGCTAATAAAATAATTGCTTTTAAAGTCCTTCTCTTAGGATATTATTGGCCTTCTCTTTTCAAGGATGCCAAGGAATATGTTAAGAGATGTGATCGTTGTCAAAGAATGGGGAAGCCTATTCCTTTGGATGAAATGCATCTACAACCTTTGGTACTTATTGAACCTTTTGGGAAATGGGCTTTGTATTTTGTTGGTCCAATCAACCCACTGTCAAGACAAAAAAGGTACGTTGTTGTTTGTACAAATTATGTCACAAAATGGGTAGAAGCTAAATCACTTTCTTTTGCTACTAAAAATGTTGTAGTTTCATTTCCTTTTTAGGATATTTTCACTCATTTTGGTGTCCCAAGGGAAATTGTGACAGATTAAGGTACTCAATTTACATCCAAGTTGGTACAAATGATAATGGAGGAGTACAAAATCAAACATAGGAAGTCAACTCCATATCATCCACAAGCCAATGGACAAGTTGAATCTACCAATAAAGTAATTGAGGCAATTCTTACCAAGACTGGGTATCTGCATAGAAGGGATTGGGCAGAAAAGCTTCCAGAAGCTTTATGGGCATATCATACCACATGGAGAAATACAACATGACACACTCCTTATGAACTTGTTTATGGAAAGCAAGTCTAATTTCCTACTAAGTTCCAAATAAAGACTTTTAAAATAGCATCCATGTTCAGTCTTGATCTATCAATAGCCTAAAGACAAAGAATGGAGAAATTGAATGAACTAGATGAGATAGGATAGGATGCTATTCATAGAACCAATATAGTCCAACAACAAATATCTAGGTGGCATGATAAGTTTATCAAAGAAAGAAAATTTCAGCCTAGTGATTGGGCATTGCTTTTTTATTCATAATTTAAATATTTTCAAGGAAAATTTCAAACTCATTGGCTTGGTCCTTATGAGATTGAAATTGTCTTTGATAATGGAGTAGTCAAAATCAGAACCATTGATGAAGAGAAAGTAACCTTCCTTGTAAATGGTCATAGATTACAAATATATCATAAATCATTAACAAGGGAAGAATTCATAAGAAATCTGCAAGATAATCTTTGATTTAAAGTTGGTCAAGGAATATTCTTCTTTCTCTCCAATTTAGCCTTTTACTTTCTTTTTCAAAAAAAAAATTGAAATAAAATAAAAAATAATTGTATAAACATGAAAACCAATATTGTTGGCATGTCTATACAGAAAATCCAGGTTGAAAACCAAGAGTTCTTGGTAGCTTAGATTTTATTTTCCCTATTCTAGTCCCATTTTCTTTTTATTCCTCTTTTCTCTTTTATAAAATAATGCAACTACAGAGTTGCCAACAATCTGCAACTCTGATAGAATTATGCAGTTGACTGGGCAGATTGCGACTAAGGAAAATGGAGATCATGGCTAAAGTAAATTCAGTGAAGATTACAGCTAGAGCAACATAGTACAACCTACAAGAAGACAAATAAAAAATAAGTATGGAAAATATCTAAAGTATGTAAATATTAAGCTATATAATAAAGGTAAAGCATCTGAGTTATGAAATAAATGATGAGTAGCCATTTCTATTTCCATATTAAATGATTACCCTTATTTCTCTCACATGACTTCGGTTTTAACAAAAATATCTGTGTCATGAACCTTGATATAATTTGAAATTCTCCCTCTCGTCTCCATTCATCATTCCACTTCATGCACAATACTTCCATTTACCATTTCACTTAGCCCTGTTTCATTGTTGAGACTTCCCTCACCTAAATTTTGTTTCTTTGATTCAGTCCATACTTGAATTACTTACACTCCTTAACCTTGTCGAAAGAGAAATTATGGGCTAAGTTTCTCAAACATGGGGGTGAATGTAAGAGCAAAAAAAAATGGGATTATGTTTCTTGAAGGATACCCAAAGGTAAAACAATTGTTGTAGAAGGCACGATGGCTAGAATTCATGGAAAATTTCTATGGGCACGAGAAAGTGCTAGCAAACTATTTCTCTAGGGCATATGATGGCATTGAAGCAGAAATTGCGGACATGAAGCTAATTCTGACAGAGTCTTTCATAGAAGGATCAGATAGAGTTGGTTCAAGAACAGAAAAATTGAAGAGAAAGAATGGAAAAATTTCCTCAAGAATCCAAGTATGGATATTTCTTTGTCTAAAAAGGGAATACCTATCACAACTTTGAAGAATAAATGGCAGAATTTGCTACTGATCATTCAAAAGTTTATAACTTATGAAGGAATATCTGGTAACATGTTCTTTTATCATGCACGCTTAATGATGAATTTTCTTGACAGAAATGAAATTAACCTACCATATTTCCTACTTCGTAGCTGAAGAAAAATGGTAGATACTATTCAAAGGAAGATACAATCTATAGATAATTCCCTATACCATCATGGCCTAGTGAAAATCCTTATTGAGGCCCATATGAGAAACATAGGAGATAATTGGGAAGATTTCTTAATTAGAAATCATTTTAAGGAAGCAGAAAAAAGAAGATCCTAGCGATAAGACTAGGAAGAGTAGAACAAAATTGCCCTCAAACCCTAAAGAAAACTCACCTGCACAAGAAACACAGCAAGATAAGTACTTTGATGATGAAACCCCTCTTATAAATGTGATAGAAACTCTTAAATGGAATAATGTTAGAAGAAATATAGCTAGTAATAAAAGGGAAATTTCATCAAAAGAATCAACAAAGCAAGAAGAAGTTAAAAAGCGTCCCTACACTACTGAAAAACCACCATTGATTGTAAGAATAAGTGAAAGGCTTAATAAACCACTACATGCACAGCCTCAACAATCTCCAAAATTTGTCAATTTAGAAGAAGAAAAGGAACCAAAAGTTCCATCATCAAGAATTCCATCACTAATCTCCAGTCCATTTAGGAAAACACCTGAGATCGATCATGTCCAGCAAGAAATTTATGATTATATAAAGTCTTTAGAAAGAAGAGCTACAGGTAAAGTTGTTGCATCATCCTCAAACTAAGAAGAAAATGAAGGAATTCATTCTAATATTTCAGGAAAAATCCAAGTTGGAGACACCCTCAAGCAAGAAATTTATGAATTGGAAATATTGAATAGACACTTAAAACAGAAGCATGAGACACTAAAAGTGCGAAATGAAATCCAAAGAACCAAAATGAAAACATCCTGCTACATCTTGGTTTATGGTATAAGAAAAATAAGAAATTGACAGCTAAAAAAAAATTTATTAAGAAAAAGGTGACAAGTTTGCAGAACATAATCCTGATGAAGAAACCAAGGATGGTAGCAGTCAGTGGCAGAAAAAAAAAGAGGACTAACTTGGATCTTCTTGCTTAGGTATTTGAAGAAGCCCAGTGACAAAAAGAATCACAAATTTTAAAAAAAATCATGAGGAAATGCAATGTCTTCCATGTGGGAGAATGTTGAACCCAAAAATTGCCTCTTTTTGACAACCTTCTTATACTCCATCCTTCCCTTTTTGACCTTCATAACTTTAACTTGGGTATCAATTTACAAGGTTTGTGGAATAAAAAGTACATAATCATCTTCTATTTCATAAATATCATTTGTCTTTATTATTTAACTCAATATTTACCTAGGTTACAAAATTACAACGATTATGTAGAGAATGTATGATTATGCAGCTAAGTTCAAGGTTTGATGCATTGCGAAGCTTCAGCCGAAGAACAGGGCATATGGGTGGGTGGAAATTAGATGGTACAATGATTTTCTCCTACCTTAATAATCTGAATCAATAAGGAAAGCATAGTAGCAGCTCGGTCAAAGCGATGTCAACCACCGAGGAAGGTGGATCAAGCGAGTGAGGAATTGATGAATGCATATATCCAACCTCATGATTTGCTTTGCTGATAGCAAATCATGAGGAAATCATGTTATTTTATCTTTTTTAATGTTAATTTTAGTCATTGTCGATTAGCATAAGGACGTAATACTCTGAAATATTTATGCGTAGGGGTTTTATAAATTTGCCTCTCGTCATGACAAATACAAATTTGGATATTGTTTCTAAAATTTGTTCTTGCAATTATAGATGCTATTTTATTCCTCTGTTGTGTGATTTAATGTGTGGTTAATCATCTTGTGAAGGAATTGCATTGACACCTACTTCTTGCAGGAGGCGCCCCTTGAGATAGTAAGGTTTTCTTTTATTTGCAATTAGTATTTTATTATGTGTTTCCTGTGAGATTTTTTTAGTTCATTTAATCGCTCAAGTTTTGATTTTTGAATGTAAGTTTAAGATTGTTTTGTAGCAGGTTTATTTAATCATTCTATTTTTGAGTGAATCAAGATTTCCTATACATATGGACATAGTATAAGTTCACATAGATCAATATCATAGCTTTACATTGCAGTTGTATAGGTTGTATTTTCATTTGCAGAGTTAATCTTTATTTTTGTCAAGAGTAGATGTATTTACAATGTTAAATTTCATTTTCAAGTGTGTGCATGATTTCATTTTTAAAGCAAGTGTGTGTGTGATTTTATTTTTAACAAGTGTGAAGTTTATTTCAAGAAGAGTGTGATCTTTCCTCTGAGCAAGAGAAATAGGATTGATTCCATTTTTATGAGTGATTTATTTAGTTACATAGTTGTAAAGAAACATGTGCATTTTGATATCTCAAATTAACTTAGGAATTGTTTAAGTAATAAGGACTCCTAGCAAAAACGGTGCACATACATTTCATCAATTTACTAGCCCTAGTTGATAATTCATGTAAGTAATTTAACATTAATTAAATTACCAAACAATGATTAAGAGGCATTTGTTTGACTTTCAAATAGACTTTTGTTTCCTATTTAGATGATGTGAAATAAATATATATATTTTATGTATTTATACCTAAATTATTTAAAGTAGACATGGCTTTATCATTGTAAACATGATGTAATATCGCGCCTATGTTGTGATAAGTATGTGGAAAAAATAATACTTTTTGATTTGTTCATTAAGGAATAATCAAATATATTATTTGTCAAAATTTTAAATCTAATATATTATCATTTTTGTATTATTTAACTCATATTTATTATTAAAAAGAGTTAAATTTAAACGAGTACAATATCAAATAAAGAACCAAAATAGCATCAAAATGATATATCTTTATTACTAGAAAAAATTCACTTGCCTCTTTAAGGGAGAACTTCCAATAGAGCATATCCCCAACTACAAGTATCTTCACATTAAGCCTTATGTTAAGAAATTTCTAATTTAAATTGGTAAGAGCTGTTATAAATATTAAGTTTAAATTGCTTGAAAATCTTATAACTTTAGTAATAAATTAAATTTTACAAAAACAATCATTTTTTCAAGTTATATTGTATGGGAGAGATGTTGTCAGGTAATGCTACATTTAAAAATAGTAAAATAATAACTTAAATTAACAAATTAAAAATAGTAATAACAAAAGAAATTAATGTCAGCCATAATTACAATACTTCAATTACACATTAATCTTATATAACTTTATATAGAGATATATAAGTAACTAAAAATAAAAAATAAAAAAATAAAAAAAATAGCTTTTATTATAATGGGTAAAAAAATATAATTTACTTTTTACTACAAGGAAGAAATGTAATTTTTTTCACATGACGAGAAATAGTATTATTGATATTACATTATGTGTAATTCATTCTATATTTCATTTACATTTGATATTTAAAACAAAAAAAATATTTTAGTGATAAGTAAAATATTTCAATGTCAACTACATATATATTATACCAGGCTAGATCCATCTTAACTCTAGATCTACCAAGATGTTTGTGTCTCAATAGATTTGATCCCTCGAGGCGCTTGGTACATCTAGAGTTAAGATGGATCTAAGCTGCAGGTTATAAAAAATTGTGACTTAAGTTTTTTAAATTTAACAATAGATTGAATTTTATAAACCAATATTGAATTAGTTAAATTGTATTTTTTAATCATTTTTCTATTAAAATATTTTATATTACAAATTGAATAAGTTACACATTTTCGTCTTATTAATAACTAACTAAATTATTTGACCATTAATTATTTGTTTCCTTGTCAATGTTGAAATATTTTACTAATTAAGTTAGATTGAATATTAATAAACTATCTAAGAATAGAAAATATTATCATAATTTTATAATAATAGTTCAACCATACTAAAAATTTTAATTATAAAAAATATTTACATTTTTTTAATGTAAGTCGTTTTGCATGGAATTTCATATATAAAAGTTTGATATAAGTTCACCAATACATAATCTATAATAAATATTATTTCATAAAAAAAAACATCATGATGATAGCTATCTAATAATCGTAAACATCATCTAAGATACACATTCGAATTCACTACCATCATCTAATTATATACACCTCTAGCATATATAAATGTCATTAGCTAGCACACAAATCTAATAATCTAACAAGGCATCATCACCATGATCACATCCAACAAAACGCAAGCATTGTAATCTAACATCATCACCACACACATCCTCAAATTAATATAAATCTCATGTCAAATAATTTATATCACATACAAATCTATCTACAAGCACATTAAATGAACATATCTAACATGACCTAACAATATACACATCAGCACCAACATAAAAATTAAGTACATAAACATGAACAAAAAATTGCACTATATATATATATATATATATATATATATATATATATATACATATACAAAACAATTCAAATAGCTACATCAAGTCAAATAAGTGCAATCAAATATCTCATAAAATAGATGCAGTTCCAGGCTGGTCTACAATAGAAGACGATGGATGGTCAAATATTGCATGATCAATGTCTGTCGAACTCAATTGAGGTGGAGGAGGAGGTGGGTGGTCTGCATGAGTATAAAATGATGGATGGTCAACTATGTTTGTGCGTTCAACGCAGTCTCGTGAACTTTGAGGTGGATGAGGAGGTGGTTTGTCTACTCTGTTAGGAGAAACATGAGGCATGTCCTCTCTGGAATCTCATCATCAGGTGACTTACGAGGAGGTGTACTATCAAAAGGATCACTAACACCCTGACGACCATGATTCGATGGGGTGGTACTACCAGAAGCATCATGATCACGACCTTCATCATTATGATCATGACCATCACCCTCATCATCATCATCATCACCACCCTCATCTAATGTATCTAAAACTGCATGATGTTGGCTTGTATCCCTCATCATTGTCAATACCCTACTAGCTCTGATGATATGTTCCATAAGAGACATCATGTCACTCGGACAGTGCCTATATAGACCCACGAAACTAGGATTTGCAATGATATCTTGAGTCATCTTAGGGCAGATTCCCACATCAAACAAAACTCTAGAAAATTTGTCGTAGTAGTCCATCCAAACTCACAGACCAGCCCTACGGCCCCAGACGCCCATGCATCCCTAAGGATGTGCTTCACCCTATTGTGCCTAAGCCATCTCCTCATCTCCTCCGACATCCAGTGGGGGAGGAAGCATGTCCCCATCAAATGTGATGATATCTACAAAATATATAGTACAAAAAATAATTAGGCAATTTCATTAGACAATTTAATAAAACAAGTTAAAGAACGTGCTAGAATAAATTTTATTCTAATTCATTAAAATAAGAAAATTTAAAGAAAAAACTAATATTACCTCTATCATCTAGAGGCTCAGCCCCTATGAAGAAGATGTTGGGACACCCTCTCTAATTAATCCCCATGTACGAAAACTTCAATGTGACAAATGCATGGTCATCCTCACTAGCTAGTAGCACCAATGCCTCAGGAGAAATCCTGGTCGAATGCTTTGGTAGGCCACTCTTAGGCGTCATATACCCCCACATCTGCATCCCTACCTCATTGATCGAGCTTAGAATATGGCGGTCAAATGTAGGCCTCATCTCTGGAAACCTCTCAAAAACAAACAAAAAAATTCTCAAAAGCAAAAAGGGAAGGTCTCCCTCCCATGTCTCAATGCACGACATCTATCTAAAGCCATGCAAAACTGCCTCAAAAAAATGACAGACTATCTAATGCAATGTGGCACTTCAATCAAATAACCAACATAATACAAAAGAGGGTAGCTAATGCGCTTCCCATCACTACTAAAGTGTGCAATGGTGGTGACTAATAATGAGAGGCACCTAACCTCCTCTGCAGCAAAAGAAGAAATATGTAGTTGTCCACCACATAGCTGAAAATGTGATGGACAGACTGCATGAGGCCCGACATATATCTAATTATATCCAAGCTAACTCTCAGCTGAAAAACCTTGGGGACATAAGGGAACTAGGTAAAATCACCCTCCCATGGATAGGATAGTGATAAAGTATATTTCCTCCTCAATGGGCCTATACCACGTCCTAGGACTGAAACAAAAATCCTGCTCCTAGGTACTCCATCATAGATCGGATGCACCAATAAGACAGAATATGCCTTGAGGGATGTAGCCTCCTCATATTACTTGAGGAGGCCTACATTCCTCAAGCACGCTCGAGTCACTGCAATAATAAGGCAAAGATATAAATCCCTCTACCTCTCTCTAGCCTGCCATGTTCACATCATATTGTATGGGTCCTCTTACTGCTACTGTTGCTCCCTCTACTAACGTCTCTGCTACATAAATAACATATAAAATACATTAACCTCATACATAAAATTCATTTTTTTATTAAATGAAACATGTATTTATAAATATGGAAACATAACTTTTAATTTTAAAAAAATCATCGATGCACTCAAAAAATAGTCATGCGCCAACATTGTTTCTCTTTCAACTATAAAGACGCCGATATCGGTGCACACATAAGTATGATGCAGCACTTTTGTTTCACAAATTTCACTTTTGATAGCAGTGTGACAACTTGTTCAATAGTGTGCACATGTAACGTTTTCGCACCAATACAGAACGTTTAGGTTATCGAACGCGCCGAGCTATAAGAATGTTTTTAAATATTATTTTTGCAATGTGTTTGGTAAATATAAACACACTGGGAGTGATGCACTGACGTAACATATGTCACATCTTTTTTGTTACGTTTTTATTTACAAAACACATTGTAATAACGACAGTGTGTTATGTTCACGAACCGAAACGCGGTGCACCCTATAAATATACAGGGCACATCGCACCTTGTGCGAGCCGAACATATCGAGTGCACAACACCGTGATTGTTTTTTTTCAAAAACAGTGGAAAATTTAACCTGATTTGCAATTCTAATATGCAAAAAAAATAAATTAGAAAGAAACATAAACATTACCTGGACATTTGGTCATCGAGAAAGAATTGTGGACATGTAATGGAGAAAATAAAAATTTAACACCATTTGAAAAAATTGGAAACTCAAAAAGTGAGCACGGTACATAAAGATGGTGAGAAAGAGAAGCATCGACATCAGGGTGATTGCATGTGGAAAAGATGGCACCAATGCTTCAAATTTCTCCTGCATTGTAGATGAAAAAAATGAAAATTATATCTGGAAGGGATTTTTTATTTAACCTTCCTCTGATGCATTTCTCTAACCACACCAGGGCAATATCTATCCAAAAGAACCACATTTTTTTAGTTAAAAAATATCACGGTGATTAGATGAGATTCCACAAGGAATTTCTATATAGGTATCGCACGAGTGCTGTGGTTTTACTATAGCATCGCTCTTTTTTAGAAGTTAAAAACCGCCTAGCAATGCAATTTAGAAGATGCCCAAGGGTGTTGTGATAAGTTTTTCACACTGGAGCATCATTTGAAAATAGCAACACTTTTTTTCTGAAATTTAAAAATACAGCAATGCTCCTTAGTGGTATGCACTGCGACGTTTGACTATATGAAGGACACTGGTGTTATTGACCACTCAAGCACTGATGCGTTGTGTTATTTAGCGCATCATGTTTTTTATTTTATTTTATAAAAAAAAAATTTCAACGATGCACCATGTTATATGCAACACCATTTCTTGTATGAATGGTAAAGCACCAATGCATTTGTATATTTTAGATGCACGATCCAAAAAACATCTGCTAAAACATCCGCCCGCCCACCTCCACTACAAACAAATTTTCGGGTTATTTTTATAGGGGTCTCCACATAAGGTCTTTTCCTTGTAGTTTACATCTTTAGCTTGATACTCCATTCCAAGTTAATTCATAAAGACATATAAGTCTTGATATGTGCAAGGTAAAATATTTGATGATGTTAACAAAATTTCACCTAACAATCTACAACATAAAAAATCACTAGTTAGTGTAAATAACATTAATCATGAATATTCCATTCTTATTTTGCACATTAATTAACACACAAAAAAAGGAAACAAAATCAACCTTTGTGTATAATATGTGATGAAAAATATTACATACCTTAGGATATGGGTCATACAAGTGTTTGAAAAACCATTCACAACCTTTAAGTTTACCAACAATAATGTAGCGGACATAAGATTTTCTCTTGAGCCTTCATAAACTTTTGTACTTGCCTTTTCTAGCAAAGCTTCATCAAGAAAATGATCATTATTGTCCTCATCCTCATCATTGACTAGTCGAGTGAATGAGTCTTAGATCAATTCCTTTGTCCCATAATCTTGAACTATCTTATTATTTTCATCTTCTTCCATTTGATCATTAACTTGACCTTCAATATTTTCTCCATTTTCCTTTGTTCCTTAGCTTGTACAACATCATTTCTACTACTACTTGGGGCATTTGGACACTGGCTAGGGGGCCAGCTTGACTTTATAATTACAAACAATCATGCAAAATTAGTTTGCATAACAAATATTATAACATTATAAAATTTTAGAAATATGATTAATACAAAGACAATATATAATGAATGTATAGCTTACCAAGGGATGATATTCCTTTGGTCCCCCTTCAATGTGCCCATGTCTCCTACAATGTCTTTTAGTTTTTTATCTTAAAACTCTTACAGATGTAAGCCCTCACATTAAATGCAAGGGAAATAACATCTCCCATCATCCGCTTGATTTTTCCCCTACTAATGTTTGTTGACATTCTTCCCCACAAAAAAATTATGCGATGATTATGTTATAAAATTAAGTAGCCTACTAGTCTATCTATTATATTTTGTAATGAAATTGATATATATATATTATATATATATATATATATATATATATATATATATATATATATATATTATATATATATTATATATATATATATATATATATATATATATATATATATATATATATACGCTCAACAAGAAGACCTTATAACCTTTTGGAAACTTTGTAGTTATAGCAAAAATGTCACAATGCCTCTTAAAAGAAATTCGCTTATCGTCATAATTCCAATGGTAGTTGACCAAGTTAAAGTTCGCTAATCAAAAGGTGACCCAATGTTCCATTAATGGTGTAGTGGATAGATGGAAAGGCATGTTTGGGGTACTACAATGACTGTTAAGTACCTTTGATCTTATGACAATACAGAGGATACCACCAGAACTTCAAATGGGTTCAAGACTTGTTATCGGAATACCGACAAATTTGGGTTGATTAATTTTTATTTTTTTTAAATTGACATTAATTCTTATAATTTTTTATGGTACAACCAATTTTAGTTGTATTGTCATATTGATATGGTGGTATCCACTTTTCAAATCAATTTCATAGAAGTATTTAGCACCACTTAGACAATCAATGAAGTCATCAATGTGAGGAGGTGGAAATCTATTCTTGTTTGTGATGTTGTTGATGTCCCTTGAATCAATGCACATCCTCCATTAACCATCCTTTTTTGAACTAAGCATTGTTGGTACATCACAGGGATTCAAAATATTAATTGATAAGACCCTTGTCTAATGGATTTTGAACTTGCCTCTTTACTTCCTTGTTTTCCTGTGGATTCATCCTATATGTTGCTTTATTAGGAAGATTTGATCCTAGGATTAAGTCAATGTGATGACTAATACTTCTAATAAGAGGCAAACTATTTGGTAACTCATTAACAATTATATCAACAAACTCATCCAACATACTTCTAATTCTTCACATAAATCATCTAGACTTGTGCTTGTAAATATTACCTAAGGCTTCCTAATCAGAGAAAAATGTACTTTTTTTTCTTAATATATTCTAGTAGTTCTTTCCCACTCATCAACAATACACTTGTACCAGCTTCATCTTTGGCTTCTTCATCTAGAAAGGGAAACAAGGTATGTTTCTAATTATATTTCTCAATAGTATATGTGTTTATTATTCCATTGTGGATAGTTTTCCTATCATATTGCCATGATCTTCCCAACAAAACATGGCAAAAATCCATTGGCATCACATCACATACAATCTCATATTTATATCTCCCAATCAAGAATTCTACTTTGCATTGTTCATTAACTAGAACTTGATGGCCATTTTGTAACCATGATACCTTGTAGGGATTAGGGTGTGTTTTCCTTTTCAAATCTAGTTTTTCTAACATTTCTATGGACAATAAATTGTTTGTGCTACCACTATCAATTAAAAATTTACACCACTTAATTTTAGATTTTCACATAGTCCTGATCAAACTTTTCCTCTGAGCTAGTTCTTTAACTTCCTTCTTTTATTTTATCCACACTATTTTCATCAAAAAATACTCCCATCCTTTAGAAAATTCTTCCATCGTAGTTGGATTTGCATTCTCCTCCTTTGATTCTACTGCATGGGCACCTCCTTGGTTTGTTGGTGTATTTTCAGTACATTCCAAAGACATGCGTCCTAATTTTCCACATCTATATCATCTTGGATAATAGTCTCTACCTTGACCTATACCTTTGGAAAATGATATATTCCCTCTTGAATCACCTTCTCTTTGTGATTTGTTGCTAGAAGTTCCTCCTTCTTCTCTATAATATTGGAATTTCCATCTTCCACTCTATTGTACTTTCCCCCTTACAAGACTTGTTCCTCTACCTCTTTGACTATGCTTCCTAATAATATGTTCTTCTACGTTTAGGGAAACATGGTATGCATCTTTAACTATTCTTAAGGATAAGATTCCAATCTCATCTTAGGTCATTAATGTATTCAACCACCTTTTCAACATCTTCCTCATTTTGAATAGTTTTAATGTTCAATTTGTAAAACTCCTCAGTGTATTCTTTGAATGACATAGACCTTTGATTAAGATTCTATAATTGTTTAAAAATTCTTAGTTGATAATATTCAGATAGGAACTTACCTTCAATTTTTTCCACCATCATATCCCAACTTTTGATTTTTTATTGCATTTTCTTCTTTTTTCTACTTGCACTTCATCCCAACACAAGGCTACATGGCCTTTTAGTATGCTCACTACATACTTCACTCTTTTATCTTCATCAACATCCTCATAATCCAAATAAATATCTAAAGCATTGATCCAACCCATTAGCTCATCAAAACTTTGGTTACCTTCATATATTGGTACCTCCTTTTTTGGTCTAGCAATTATCTTATACATCATTCTCACCATCTTCTCTTCTGTTGATTCTTCTACTTCTTCCTCAGGGGAATATTCTTCCTTTGCTTCATTGGTATCTCATGTGTCATCTCCTCTCTCCTATGCAATCTCCATGGATGCCAATATTTCTTGAAGGCATATTACCTTTGTTTTCAAGGTTTCATTTTCTACAGGCATCCCTTGACCTACTACTCGAGTTGCTCCTCATCAATCCAACATATTTTATTTCACTCTAATACTAATTTTATGCCAATCAATCTCATTTTCCCCAAATTCGTTAGCTCCTAGGTGCTAAATGAAATGGATCATATGATCAACATTATAACCAAGGGACCAAAATGAAGAGGATAGGCCTATCATACTCCCCACAATTGATAGCACTCTCTCTGCTTTTCTCAATGTAAGTGAATATAAATGAAACCATTATGAAATGGCCTATCTTTTAGGTATGTTAGTTGATAGGATTGCCTCGTCATTTTTCGACACTTACAACTTTCGTCACTTTCAGGTTATTCCAATGGCGATATACATAGATTTCATTTGTTGTGGAATAGTCCACATTTTGGACTCATTAATTGACAGGGTCTCCCAATGCTTGCTGGATTGGCTAGGAAAAGGTTTTACCATCCATAGTCTATGTTAACTCCAATAGCCCAGTGGCTTATAAACTAAAAAAAAACAAGGAGAAATTTCTTTTTCATTGGCAACTCACAAAATGCTAGAAAAATTATAATTTGGATAAGTGTTGTTCAATGATTTTCAAACCTTGCCATTATGTTCTCATCTAATTATTTGCAAAAATACACATCCTAAACTATAACTTGATATGCATTCAACCAAGATAAATTCATACAAACATACGATAATGCACACATATATATTAATATCAATAGAAAGGAAATTTACAAGTTCTGAGTTTGGCTCAACTCTATTGTAGGTCTCTCTCCTCTCTAAGCTTCTTCAACAAAATCTCTTGATTTTCCTATCTCTTCCTTCGCCTCTCCATTCTCGATCTCTCTCTTTTCTCAAGAATCTCTTCCTCATCTATTTTATTATAGGAAAGAAAATCAAATCTCTCATAAATAACATTCAACAAACTCCAAATATAACTTCTAACAACTTCTCTAAATTGACTAGATTGCCTTGTTACATAGGAATTTGATAACATCCCTTCTAACTACATAGATTCCTTCTATACTATGACTAAAAATATTACAAATAAAATGGCTTAGGGAACCCAAATTCCCTTGGTAAATAGATCAAGAAACCAACTCCATTAATAAATGAGTTTTGATCCAAGAGGTAAAATGATCTTGGTTTGTAGATGCTCCTGCATCATGTTCATTGTGCATCAACACAATAAAGCAACTAAATGGCTTGGACATGAAGTGTGAATGTGATTTTGTAGTTGTGTAGATACCAATAGATTGTTTTCAATATCAAAGGTGTTCAATTATTTTATGTTTTCTTATGCATTTCTAACTCTAAGATTGTGATCCATCCTTTTAGGAAGTAATTTAGTGTTTTTACCACTACATTTTTGAAATTCATCAAGAGGGAAGTAATTGTTTTTTTTATAGTATTATTGGTTGTGACAATATATTTTGGGGCTTCATGTTTGCAAAGTTCTTAAAGTTTCATAGTTTTCACCTCCATATATGTGTTTCGGTGTTCAAATTGGGTTGATTTCTCTTGCAAAACACTAGTCTAATTTACATTGCATAAGTTGTGTTGTCAATCCTCAATTTAGCATTCTACAAAAATGCAAGAAAATTTGTTGTTGAAATTGTCTTCTATCATTAGCTTTTCCTCAATCACATTAGAAATATGTGTTACCTCTCAACTTCATGATATAATTCTTTATTTTCTATGCCAAATATATTCTAGCATATGAGAAAATCTTGTGCCTATCTTGAGATGATGTTAGAGCCTAAGATTTTGTGATCAATTGTGGCATTGCAATGATTTAAATTATGTATCATGATAGATGAAAAGTGTAACTATTGTATCTTATGTGTTATACTAGAGCACGCTTAGTGATCTACGTAAAATTTTATTTTATTTGGGTGGTTACTTAGAGCCTCTGGGGTTTGTTATTACACGTTCTCTTATTCCCCATTTAAAAATAGTACTTTCCCTTATGGCTTGTATTAACCATCTTGCAAAGCTCATTTATCATTGGGGTGGTGTGACAAGGAAGTACACATGTTTTATACTTACACATGGATCTCCCTATGTATTAGTCACATTTTGGAATAGGAAATTACATAATTAATCCTTTTGGAACTCATGTCATGTATTCATCACTTGATATCATTCCACATATTTTCATGTGAAGAAGTAACACCCTAGGCATCTTCACAACACACTAGGCATTTGTCACAATAACCTAGGAACTGGAGGGCTATTCTCTATTCACATGGACTATTCACTCCATTCCATGTAACATTTGATGGAGCATATTGATGGGTCTAAATTCTCAAACTCAATAGTAAGAATCAAACCCAAGGACAAGGCCCAATTAGATAGCCCCCTATTTGGTGTGGAATGATCCTCTAGGTTAAGTTATATCAACCTTTATGATGGGATTTACTAATCAGTTAAAAGTTTCATTTTATTCTTTAATTCCTATTATGATTTACAAATGTATGAAAGAAATTTAATCTAAGAAGTCTTGGAAAAAGTTTGTCACTAAATGATAACCCTTAGGAATAGTGAATGAAGGTGATTAGTAGCTTTCGGGTCTCTAAGAACTAATTCTACTGAGAAACATTATTTCATAATCACATTCAAGAAAAATAAAAGAAGAAAAAGTAAACCCCTACTCCTAGAAGATAACTCTTGGAAACATTGGATGGAATTAACTTCGTAATTGTAATTTTTCCTTCTAAGAAATAGTTCAACAAAAAGATACAACTTTGAAGATACTTCCAAGAAACACAGATCAATTTGTTGCCTACGCCATCAACAATTACAAAATTAATTCTAAAACATAATTTATGTATTAAACAACAAAATAAAGATTACAAAATATAAGAAACCAATTAATAAAGCATACTGGAAAATAATACCGAATAATTTATCCAATGATATAACTTAGCGGAATCAAAATTATTAGTAGATGCTTGTGACATTAATTCAAGAGTAAAATAGTCCATAATTTAGAATCAATACATAGAGAAATATTTAGCACAAAATTTTCTTTGACTCCAAGAGAGTTTTTGGATTTAGCTTGAACTAATTCTAAGCTACAATTCTTCTTCCATTGTTCCAAATCCAAAAGACTCTTCCTTAGAGAATGATATATCTATTTATTATCATATATGAGGTAAAAATGGTATACTAATTAAAAATTTCAAAAATTGAGGAAATGCTAATAATATCCTAAATCATTATGACTTAAGTTATTTTGGTGTTTTGGTATTTTCACATCTTCCATTAAAGGTGACCCACTTAGTGAACAAGACTTCACACTTCCAATTGTAAGGGAAATTGTGCTAATCCATTGGTACACTCAAGCTCTCTTTACTCTCTCTATATCGTCAAGTGTAATTTTATATCTTTGTATTAGTTCTTCACTCAATCATCCACTTTGATTTCTTTGATTTTGAATTTATGGATGTGTCCCTATTCAACCGAAGTTATATGCTTGATGTCTTTCTAGCACTTGTCATGGGTTTGCTTGAATTACGTTGAAACCTTTTCAATTGATTGAATCATTGGGTTTGAATCTCCCTCTTATAATTGAAATGTGTTGAATGTATTTTATTGTTCATTACCCTTCATTTTTGGTTTCTTCAGAGATTTTCAAATATGGCTTTTTTTAGAGGCATTTTACTTACAACCATCATATTTTAATGGTAATTAACCTGCATATTCCACTTAATAAAATCACTAGGATGAAGGAAGGGTAAAGATATGAATTTTACCATATATTGAGCATATTTTATGTGACTAAACCTAAAATTGAGGATATGTGTTGGAAAGTGGATGAGAAACCAAGTAATTCATTCACTATGGTTGATAATCTAGTCAAATAATAGTTTTGAATGCAAGGGAAAATTAAACTTTGCCTTCAATTCTTTTGAAAAGAATTATTTAGTTTGCTTTAGCATATCCACCATTGTTCAAGGGAAAGAAAGTGTTCACATGTTTTGGACAAATTTTGTGAAGTTTGAGTAATGAAAAGTTGGAGCATTTTTCCAATCATTATTATTCACATTCAGGAGAAAGATTTGAGTTGAAAATCCTTAACCATAGACATGATGACATGGAGTGTACAAAATATTACGTGTATGATGATGAGGATTAATGATATGCTTAAATTCCATGAAGAAAAGTTTGATGTGATTGATGATGTGGAGTATATGGATATGATATAGGAAAGATCCATGTGGTGGGATCAATGGATGAGATTTAATCTTGTTTGATGAAATAAATAATCAAGTTGTTCTATTGGTGCTTTGGTAGAAGGCCCATCAATGTCAATTAAAAAGTTTGTAATGCAATTTTACTCAAATAATTTCACTGAACGTCGATGGCTTCATCGACAAACAAAAAAATTCTTGTGGTTCATCAATGCAATGTCTAAAAGATTTCATTGAAATTTAATGGTTTCATTGGTAATCGACAAAATATTTGGAGTTTTTATTATCTCACCCACGGGATTTTGGTGAGCACTAATGGCTTTGTTGATGATTTGCATAACCTTTAGAGTTTTGATTATCTCATCCAAAGAAAGGAAAATTTCAAGGATGGGAATTTATCCTAAAATGTAGAAACCTCAAAGAATCTTAATACTCTTTAATATGGAAACTATACAATGATTCAATGTGTTTATAAAAATATTCAATTTTCTAATGATTTTATCACTATAAAATTTTGGCAATTTTTAAGGTAGAATAATTTAAACCTATAAATTTTGGAAAATATATAAATTATTAAATGGAAATTGGTGAACCTTCTTTTTGGAAAAACCATGGAAAATTATTCCATATGAAAAACTTAGTCCCTAAAATTTCCCTTGCCCAAAATATTTCACCAAACCCTAATGGCTTCATTAGCAATCAACGAAGTCTTTATGAATTTCATCATTGCACTGATAAGATTTTTCCAAACACATTTGTCTTCATCAATTATTGACAAAACATTTATAGTTTTTCTTATTGCACTTATAAGATTTTTTCAATCGTTGATGACTTCATCGACACTTTGAGAAAGTTTTGGGATTTAGTTGGTTTATTCATTCCCTTTTTTTTCTCAAGTGAGGAATGAAACTTTCTTGGATTTTATAATATTTTTCAAGTTCAAAAGCGAAGAAAGCATAAGTGAATCAAGCAAACTACTAAAACAAAAGAATATGCCTCCCATAAAAAATAAGCATGCCAATGCTAAAAATTGAGACAAAAGATGACTGTATCCTAAAATTCAATAAAAATGTAAAGGAAATGTTGAGTACTTGTCAAATGTAAACTCACTAGATGTATCCTTCATTCTCTATGACAACGTTTCTATTTGTTTTTCCTACAACTAGGATAATCTCATATCGACATGATCACTAAATTTGTCAACATGGGGTTTGTTTAGAATTGCAAGGAACTCTATGAAATATACACAAAAACATCACTTTGTATACATCAATAATAATTATACAAGTCTTAGTCTAATTCACACCATGCAATTCAAAGAATTTCATATTTTAATAGAAGAAGCAAAAGAAATGAAAAGCAAAAAGGATCAAGAGCATTTCCATTTTCTGACTTAGTTAATGGCAACCCATATGTTGTAGCTACTAAAAATTATATTCATAACCCAACATAATTCTTTATAATCTAAATGTTACTTGAAAATTAATTGATCTTACAACACACCAAAGCAACTAAGAGAAAGAAATAAAATCATTTCTAACCCTAAACATAGCTAATGGCACCTCATATGTTACAACTACTAAAATCCATTTGTAGCCTAACGCATTGCTTTGTATAATAATCCTAGTTGTAAATGGATTATTTATGTAGCATACCACTAACTAATTATATAGCATATGAATCATAAAAAAAACTGAGAAATAAAAATACATATGTAACTCAAAGAAAATGTATAAAGTAACTATGCAATTAATCTAATCAAACTAAAAATTAAAAGCTAAATACAAATGCATAAAAACATGATTAGCATAATGCCTTACCTCAAGAAGACCCTATATAAGGCTCACACTATGCTCAATCTCAAAAAATTATGAGAACAAGATTATATTGAAGTCTCCTCACATAAAATCCAAAATGCAATATTAAGTTCGTTAAACCAAAATTTACGTGGTGAATTTTTGCAGCATTATCTAAGGAAAGATGACAATTTTATCTAAGCAAATTATATAAAGGTTTATATATATGAAAAGGGGAGTTTCCCACACCATTAATGGAATGGAAAGCCCCTCAAAATACGATACTAGTTTTTTAAAATCTATAGAACTACAAAACTAGAACAATCCTCTGATTTTAATTCCAACTATAACAAGAAAGTGAGAGAGTAATGGAAAATATGTACCCCACTGAGGGACATGCTAAAGCATGGATATCCAATAGGATTCATGTTTTTCAAATAGTTGAGAAGGGTTTCGCAAATGTCACGAGAGGCCAAAAGTGCTTGCACTACACGTGGTCTTGAGATTTCATGGTGTTGCGATATGGCATACCTTTGATGATGTCCAATGGCCACAATGTTCCTATGTTAGGGTCCCACCCTAACCCCCTTATTCATGTCATGGGATCACGTCATAGTCAAGAGTCAATAAAGCCCATATTAATATTTGTAAGTGGTTAACCCGCAATTAATGAAGGGACCACAGTTAGTTGCAAATGGGCGGTAGTATTAAATAAGGGTAAATGGGTGGTAGTATTAGATAGATGGTATTAATAAAACCCACGGTATTGACCCGTGGTATTGCATGTATGAGTCATATATAAAGGATAGAGACTCCCTGCGAGGAGTATCGTGTCTTGTTTGTAATCGAGCTCTGCTCTATTGGAGGTTGCCCCCTCGAAGAGGCCTGTGAACATTTCTCTCTGAGTAATAAAATCATTGCTATTCTGTGTTCGTTCTGGGTATATTTTCTTAACATATTCTGTGTTCTCGGTATTTTTCCACGCATATTCTCGGTTCGGTATTGCTTTGCAGGTTAAGAAGCATAACAAGTGGTATCAGAGCACTTTCCAGGGCTCGGTGGGATCTCCAAATTTTAGCGAAATTTTTTTTGGCTAGAGACGTGTTCCGGCGTCTTTAAACCACGGATCTGTCGTTGAGTGCATAAACCTGCGGATTTGGGGAGGCATGCATGCAGGAAATACAAGAGGTGGTCACGTCTATTGGACTCCCTTGTAACCCCTGTGGGTACCCCTTTGAGTAGTAGCACATTAGACGGAACTGTGCACGGACTGTCTTCCACGTACCCTCTGGGTATATAGGAAGTCCCATAGCTACCTTGAAGCCTCGCCATAGATAAACCTTTGGTCGTCTTGTGGCTACAGTACACCGAGAATAGCACTCGGAGAGATTACTCGCCCGTACGATAGGGTAGTCGGGTTGTACGGCTAAGGGTACGGTCAATCCTCCTTAGTTAGAGCCCTGCAACATTGGGCCGAGTACTACTATCAGACCCTTAAGTATATTGCGATCTGTAGCACCTAACACTCCTCAAGACCATAGTTCCCTTTCTATCGGGGGATTGCACATCATCTATTCCAGATCAACGAGTGCAGCAGCAGCAGACATCAGTCCCGCCGCTCTATCCGATCAGCAGAAGCAGTGATCCACGATCCAGATCTCTCAGATCCACCAGATCGGCGTAGTGGTGAAGGGTTCCTATGCCTGGCTTTAATTTTCGCAGGACTTTTGGTGGCAGTGACACTTTGAGGATTTGACGACTACAGTATTGCTCAAGAAGGAGTAAAACTCCATTAGGAGTTTTCAAAAAAAAAAAAAAAAGTCTGAGATCTTTCGAAGCACTTATTTGTG
>APFE030397029.1:15500-30355 GCA_000404065.3 Pinus taeda | reverse complement strand
GAGTCATATATAAAGGATAGAGACTCCCTGCGAGGAGCATCGTGTCTTGTTTTGTAATCGAGCTCTGCTCTATTGGAGGTTGCCCCCTTGAAGAGGCCTGTGAACATTTCTCTCTGAGTAATAAAATCTTTGCTATTCTGTGTTCTGGGTATATTTTCTTAACATATTCTGTGTTCTCGGTATTTTTCCGCGCATATTCTCGGTTTGGTATTGCTTTGCAGGTTAAGAAGCATAACATCCTAGGATCTTGTAATGACATATGTAAATCATCCTTTATCACATGTGGTAAAGGATACTCATCTATAATTTCCAAACTTGTTTCAGACTCAATTATGTCATAAAACTCAATTTCTTTTTTCCATTTGATTAGACTATGGGATGTGAATGCACATAGTTGGACATCTTGGGTTTTTATATGTTTGGGTTTCTATATGTTGAAAGATGTAATTATTTTTGGTCTTCATAATTGTATCATTATGTATCTTATATAAAAAACAAAAGAAGAAAAAGAAAAAGAAAAATATTTTTCAAACAATGGGTTTCATGCTCAAAATTATTATTATTATTTTATTAGATAATAATTTTCTTCGTGCTTCTACGTTTTGTCAAGTCAAAGAGCCACAGTCCTATTTGGACCTCTTGAAAAGGAAAAATATGTTTTATTATATAATTTTGGGTCAAAAACCCCTCTAGATACCAAGTCGGCCTACATGACAAGTCGACCCTATCCCAATGGACATGTTTGTTCGAACCCATATGTACAATATAAATAGAATATGATATGAGCTCATTTGGACACACACTTGGATGTGTTTTTGTTCTTAAATTTTGTAGAAGAAGAGAGATAAAGTGGAGGGATGAAGTCTGAAATGGAAGAAGATTTTCTTCTTAAGATGGAATATGTGGAAATTTTTCCTTGGTACTTCTCTTGTTGCTAATATCTAGATGATGATTTTTTTTAGTAGAATGGAAGGTTTGACTTGGCATCTAGAGGTGGAAGTTATTCTACGGTTAGGGGTCTTGGATGTATAACTTTGATTTGATTTATAAGAATATATTTTTATTGGGTTTTCCCTAACTGAGATCCTATATATCATTACCACTAATTTTTTGTGATCTTCATGATGTTTGGTTTTTGGTAATTGTTTGATGATGGAACATAAATAATAATAAGATGAATAAGAATCGTACACAAGCAATTATCATATTTAAGAGAAACCATATAATTCTACATCCTCTCAATTTCTCAACATTATCATGCATTTTGTTGCAACAAGAATTTGAGGAGATAAAGTTCACATAAAAAATTTTGATTTTCCTTCTTAGCAAATAGAAATTTGTTTGTTAAATATTGAGGTTTCTTTACCACATGTGGTTTCCCAGCTGCTAGTTGTTTCAACCTAAACACAATCCACCTATCATGTTTAAATATGGGGTAGGTCGTTGGGGGTTCTCTACAGAAAGTTAGTTTAGAGGCTAACTCACATGCATGTTTTATGATATTTTGAGCTTGTTCTAACAAGTTCTTGTACCCTTTAATTTTAGCTTCCCTATTCTATTCGCGTGCCATATACATAGAGAACCATCTATGTTTAAGTTTTTCGATGACCTAACAATGTGTATCTCTCTTCCTTATTTTTCCATTGGGGTAGGTCTAGCTTTATTTGCATGAATGCATATGCATTATTAATGATATCATCAAGAAATGTGTCAATGATTTATTGTACTCCCTTCATTTTCATTTCGACACAATTATCAATATTAGGCCCCAAAATATCGTCTTATTCAATAACATCCAACATATTTCTCTTATTACTAAACCTATGTTTATTATTTTGAAGCTTACTCCTGAGTTTTTGGTTTTGCAGCATTAGCCTCCTATTTTGTTTAAGAAATGATGTAATAAAAATGCCCTGGGGACCAGACATGACTTACCCTTCTTTATTCAACTCTTTTTCTATTGTCTTGTCTTCATTGATTCTTGTCCTAGAATGAAATGACTTTTCCTCTATCATACAATCATCAGACTAGGCATGCGATGATAAGGGTTCTTTACATACAAGCTCCCCAAACCCTCCCTCGCCCTACTGGGCTTCTAGGGTTTGATCAAACTCTCCTATCAAGTCCATTTCAGCTTCCCCTTCCTCCTTAGTCTCTGAAGTTTCTCCTCCACAATTGCTTCTAACTTTTCAATGCTTTAGTCTAGTATCGAGACTCTAAGGAAATGGGTGATTGTACATATCCCTATGTTTGCAATTGGCTTCCTTGGTGATTTTACCCTAGCATGTGGTTTAGTCAGGATTCCTATTGAGAATTTATTATAAAGACTCTTGATAATGTATTCTATGAAATGTCAAGCCACTACAACTTTGTAACATTAACATTTTTATAAAACCCTTATGAAACAATGTGGTCTCAAGATTCTTTTGTTCCTTCATAGCTTTGACCATCTTTATAAACATATAATGGGGCATGTTAAGTGATTTTCCCCCTTTCAAATGCATCACAATATGTATGTGGTAATGGTAAATCATGTTAAACTTGACTTCACAAGTGACAAACCTCTATATAAATAATTATACTTCACCTTAGTACTACAATAATGCATCTATTTGCGTTCGTTTCCTAAGGTTTGGAAACAAATCGAGTTTCTTATGGAATGGGGTCTAGTTTTCATTTGTTGGGCGCGAGATCCCCCAAGGGTACTTTTGGGGCTAAAAGCCCATATTTTGGTTAAATTTTGTAATCTAAGTGTAAAGACTCTGCATTTGTGGTCGCGGAGCGCGTAGATGTTAAAGAGTCATAGGCTTGTTGACCCTTATTTTGAAATGTAATGTCGGCTGTAAAAGATCCACCCATGGTCCGCGGACCATGGGATTGTATAAATAGAGTGAAGCTCTAAGTAGTTTGAAAAAGAGACATAGAACATGTAAGAAAGTCATAGCCTAGACTAGGGAGTCAAAGTCTTGGGTTGTAGTGTAGGTAGAGGCTCTGCAGCTGAGTGCGCAGAGGCCTAGAGTAGAAGTCCGCAGCTAAGTGCACAGACCCCTAAAGCTGAGTGCGCAAGGTGGGTCGAGTCTGTAATTATCCAAAATTATCAATAAAGAGAAGTATTCTACAATTCCTATGTCTTTACTTCTTGTTTAATCTTGTTATATTGGGCATGAATTTCACTTATAATGCTTATATGATGCACGAGTATATGTAAATGTGTTGGTTAAGTGAACGCAAGTAAGAACATCTGTTTACCTGAAGCTAACTAAGATCGGGTAATAAGATAAGTGAAACAATTAGGATAATTAAGGAATCTATGCGACTCACTGCCATAGTAGCACAAAAGTACCTAAGCCTTCGATTAGGGCTGCTCGAAGGTTGATCATATACTTTCGCGAAGGTATTGAGGTCAGAACAGAGGGTTTGTCTGACAAGCCCTAGAGTGAGATCACCTTCACGAAGGTAGGGATAGAAGAGATCAACGACGTCACAACCATCTCAAGGGTGCAGAAACTTGGTTCCATCATCCCCCCATACTGCTTTGGGTGAGACTTCAATCCGTGCTCCATAGGCTAATGCCGAAAGGGCCAGTAATTTAGGGATTTGTTTGGATAATTAACGTTGAACCTGAGTCAGGCCCCCTCAAGCCAACAAATGGTTCCATTGCTGGGATTAGAATCTGCATAAGAGATTTGTGATGTTGTATCACTAGAATCCAAATAAGAAAAAAATCGAAGGCTGGTTAAATAGAAGGATCCATGAGTTCGCAGCCCAAGAAAATTGAAATCTGCAACTAACAAAAGAATAGTGGCTAGACAGGTACCTATATACGGAGACCCATGAAATATTTTTTGCCTCCTTTCCAGTTGAGCTATACCAATGGATCGCGAAGCTAGCAGATAGCCAAGGGAGGTGGAAACTTGATGGTCCTATTGTGTGGACCCCAGGACTAGTGCGAAGGTTGGAAGCAATGGAGGATAAGATCATGTGCGTTGTCAATCATTGGCTCGATCGTGTCATAGGAGGATTTGTTACTGAATTCATAGTCGACACCTCAGTTAGCTATAGCGAGGCAGATCGACACTTTTTCAAAGGACCGCGAAGTAAGTACATAAAATATTTGAATACTTTGATTAAAATGATGTTGTGCGAAAAACGGGTTATGCAACTACCTTGATGTTTGGGACTACGCGAAGCAAAAAATTTACAGAAACAAAGGAAATAAGGGTCTAGAGTATAACCCCTTTATTTCACCTCCATGAAGGGATGAAGAAGCGATAGCGAAGGTTTCTCTACGAAGCGCTATTCAGTTGATAAGACAAGGATTCCTGCAAATACCACCTCTACCCACACCACCTCCGACTTCACCACCATCGCCTCCAACTTCACCTCCACCGTGGTTCAGTATGGCAAATACAGTGAAGTTGCCTTTGTTCAAAGGCTTGGGAAATGAGGACCTAGACCAATTCTGGTTCATTGTGAGGGATGTATGGGAAGCTCAAGGTGTTACAACTGACCACATAAAGAAGGTGATATTGGTTAGTACTCTACAAGATCACGCCCTAACCTGGTATATTAAGTACTCTAACGATAACCTGAATGTTGGAGTAGCAGACATCCAAACAACACTAGATAAGGAATTTAGCAGGCCTAAATCGGAGGCACAGTCGATCGTGGGATTCAAAGAGATTGCAATGCGACCAAGCGAGACACCTTGGGAATTGGATCAAATATTGACGTGTCAAATCCATGAAGTCAATATGAATTTAACAGATGGACAACATCGCAAGTGGTTTGTGGCTTCACTACTACCCCACTTAAGGAGCGAGTTGTGCAGCAGAAGATAAAAACTCAAGCTGAGGCCTTAGAGATTTCCATGAGACTACATGAGACTCTGATGCAAGATCCTAATCTAGGAGTTCAGTAGATCCACGCGCAGCTTCAGAATCTATGCCTAGAGATGCAAAGTCTGAAGCAAGACAAGACGGTTCGACCAGAGGTATGCGAGGAGGTATGGTGCTTGAAATGCAAGAGTCAAGGTCATGACAAAGGCCATTGCCTAGTCTTTATGAATTACCTTACAGGGGGAGGACTGATGCCTTTAAGGTCAGAAGCTCAAGCAAGACCTAGCATGGGGCCTGCATTATGGTGCATTATCTATCAGGTAGCCGGAAAACATGCCACAAATAACTGTCACTTGCTACATAAGTATGTACAAGCTCCGTAACAGCTGTTCTGCAACTTTTGTAGGTCAGTAGGACATGATGAGCATACTTGCAGGAGATATGAATTGATGATGGATAGAACTCCCACCTATAGGGTTTAGGCCAAAATGTGACCCCTTGACCAAAATATAGGGATGGCATGAACATGATTTCAGGGGCGCGGATGAGGCCAAGGCGGAGGAGGACCTGATAGAGGTCATATACAGTTTATTTGCTACAATTGCGAAGGACCAGGAAACTATGCCTGTGATTGCACTAATCCAACGCGCCCATCATGCAAGTATTGGATGTTGTTTAATCATGAAATAGAAGACTATCCTACGTTGATAGCTAGGATACGAGACAAAGGGGCACTACCACCTCAACAAACTCAGAACCTTCAGATGATGAGGTATGAGCTATGCATGGAAGATCCAAACGTAAATATAGTGCTCAGGGGTGGGATCATGACAAGGGATGACAAGGGAAAATAGCTAGAAGATAGTACATGGGTTCGCAAAGCTTTGACGAAAGAGGCTGAGTTCAATTTGGAGCGCGCTTGTGAAACCTTCATGGAAGCTAAGAAGAGCTTTGTTGAGGCCTCCACCTCAGGAAGCAAGGATAAGCCTAAGCCAGAAATGACCCTTCTATGCTTACAACTTTCCTGGAAACCTGTATGAAGTTACTGTGCGACAGTAAGGATGTAAAAGGGTTACAAGAACTCATCACTAGATGTGCTGGGATCGTGCCAGGTGAACCACCCGTAATCCAAAAGATCAGTAAGCATAAGACAAGGACGTGGCGTGAAATGAGACTTACTGCACAGATCAAAGAATACAAAATGGATCAAGTCATTCTAGATTTAGCGTCAAATGGGAATGTTCTACCAAAATAGACATGGGAGCGAATGGGGAGACCTGCGCTACAATGGTCTCCAATCTAGATAAGGATGGTGAATCAATAGAAAATCATCCCCATGGGGTAGCTACGGGGGGTGACCGTGGACATTGAGGGAGCACGTGCGCTGATGGATTTGAAATAATTGAGATACTGGATGATAGCAATCCCTACCCTGTGCTCTTGGGAATTGATTGAGCTACTGATATCAACAGGGTAATCAATATGAAGAAGTGAAAGATGATCTTTGAGAAGAAATCACTGCGCATAATAATACCCCTGGATCCTGCTGAAGGATCGCGCTATATAGAACCAGACCATGATTATGAGAGTGATGATGATCTGGACTGCATCTATAAGATAACAGCACGAGACCAAGACTAGGTGAATCCCACTGCGGATGGATGGATTACATGGGATCATGAGAGTTCCTACACTTTGGAATCCGACAAAGAAATAGAATGTTGGCAGAATTAGTTACACGAAGTAACTACGCTGAATTGCAACATGATGACCCAATTGTTGTGCTATGTGTTGTCAGAGGTAATAACTCTACCTATTTATGATGGACTAAATGAGGTAGATATCTTTTTGGATGCATTTGAAAGAGAGGTACCAGAAAAGCAACACTTTTAGGCCTTTGACTGGGCATTGTGCACTACACCCGCAAGATGGTGGGGTACGCACAAGGGAAGATTTGCTAACTGGCACATATGTAGGAGGTTGATAAGAACATGATTTGGGAAGCCTAAAATGCGACTAACAAACAAGTACAATGGGCAGAATGATCCGCACGCACATCTAGCCAAAAGGACGCAGGCTTATAGAGATCATTTTAAAATGTATACAGATCACTCCATGCTGAAGTACCTGGTCAATAAGCCTATGTTGGGGGGTGAATCTGTAGATGGCTCTTATTGTTCCAAGAGTACGATTTTGAAGTTGTTGTGAAGCTTGGATGATTGAATGCAGGACCTGACCACCTGTCATGCATTGAGACATGGGAGGAACCCACTAATTTGGAGGAAGGATTACCTGACGCACAACTCTTTGTTGTGCATGTCGCGGATGGACATTTTGAGGATATAATACACTTCCTAACAACAGGAACCACATCAGAAGGATACTCTGTCCAGCAAAAGAAGGAATTAGTGGTGATCGCAACAGATTTCCCTCTCATTGCTAGGCATCTGTACAAAATGGGGACTAATGAGATATTGCGAAGATATGTACCAGAGTTTGAGAGAAGCAGCATCCTCATGGATGCTCATGGGGGTACCGTGGGAGGAAATTATGTGGGGAGAGCAACCGTGTAGAAGATTCATGCATAGGGTTGTGGTGTCCAACCCTTCATCAGGATTCAAAAGCATATTTCAAGGCGTGTGATGTATGTCAGTGAACAGGCAGGCCATTGCGAACGGATGTAATGCCTTTGAAGGTGGAGGCGCAGCTTGTGAAGGATCGCACAAGCGTGACACCCGCAGAAGCCATGGACATAGAAGTTGAAGTCTTGCAACAAATTGAGGTAGTAGAAGCTGCCCCAGAGAGTGTCAGAGTGGTAATCAAAGTCTCTAAATCACCCTGGACACTGAGACTAAAGAAGGATAAGCAGAAGCATCCTATGCTACCGGTGCACATCTCACCAAGAAACCCATAGAGGACCAAGCTCACCTTGCAGGAGAAGGGGAAGGCCATTAACCTGGAGGAAGATGAGGAAGAATTTTAAGAAATCCTAGGGGATGAGGAGAATGTGGAAATGGAAGTTGAAATCCAGGGTATGGACCCTATTACCAGGTTACCAGAATATGTTCCACCACGCAAGGGAAAAGCCAAGGTGCCCAAGGACATAGACGAGAGCAAGAGCTCATTGCAGACTCTGTTGCTCCCGGATGACATTGTTTCTGAGGGGCTGCACTTAGGGTGAGTTCCTATACTAAAATTCAAAGATTAGAACCTCACAGATTACAAGAAATTCCCACATTTATTGACTGAGCAATTAATGCAGCCAAAGGATTGATACGACTATTGGAACAATCAAATTAGAGCCACGGAGATGGTTCAAGGGTGTAGAGAAAGTCGGGATGCTAAACCTTCTCTGAGTACCACATTACCACCGTGTCTGTCTTTGTCATCAGGCAGCTGCTCTGCTTGGTACATGATGGGTGTTTGTGGCTGGAGGAGCCCATTCCCATCATAGAACACTTGATTCATTGCATCACACAACTGCCCTACTCAGGGGAGAATCCAACCAATATATCAAAAGGAAAAGGTGGTGAGTTGGCCCTCACAGAGGCTATGAAGGTGAAATTCAAGTTGGAAAATAAGAAGCGGGGAATCTGCAGATGGCTCTTATTGTTCCAAGAGTACGATTTTGAAGTTGTTGTGAAGCATGGACGATTGAATGCGAGACCTGACCACCTGTAACGCATTGAGACATGGGAAGAACCCACTAATTTGAAGGAAGGATTACCTGACGTGAAACTCTTTGTTGTGCATGTTGCGGCTGGACATTTTGAGGATATAATACAATTCCTAACAACAAGAACCACATCAAAAGGATACTCTATCCAGCAAAAGAAGGAATTAGTGGTGCGTGCAACAGATTTCTCTCTCATTGCTGGGCATCTATACAAAATGGGGACTAATGAGATATTGTGAAGATATGTATCAGAGTTTGAGAGAAGAAACATCCTCATGGATGCTCATGGGGGTGTCGTGGGAGGACATTATGCGAGGAGAGCAACCGCGTAGAAGATTCTATGCGCAGGGTTGTGGTGGTCAACACTTCATCAGGATTTAGAAGCATATTTTAGGGCATGTGATATATGTTAGCGAATAGGTAGACCATCGCAAAGGGATGAAATGCCTTTAAATCCACAAATGATGTTGCAACCTTTCGAGAAGTGGGCATTAGATTTTGTAGGACCTATTCAACCACAAGTGAAGACAGGGGGAAGGTATATCATCACTGCGATGGAGTGTTTGACATGATGGGTGGAGGCATAGTCTATGAAGGATTGCACAAGCGCGATGACTGCAAAATTCCTATTTGTGCATGTATTGACACGATTTGGATGTCCAAATATTTTGATGAGTGATAGGGGTATGCACTTTCTAAACGAAACGATTAGCGCGTTGACGGAAGAATTTGAGGTATATCACTAGAAGAGTACTCCTTATCACCCACAGGCTAACAGGATAGTGGAGGCGTTCAAGAAAGTGCTTGAAAATGCACTGAACAAGGTTTGCAATGCTCAGCAAAGTGATTGGGACCTAAGTATACCTGCAGTATTATGGGCTTATTGGACAACGTGCAAAAAGTTAATGGGAAAAACACCTTTTAGGCTGGTATACGGGGTTGAAGTGGTGATGCTTATGGAGTACATTATGCCTAGTATGTGCATAGTGGTGCTCAAAAGTATGATAGATTATATAGCCCTACAAAAGAGGATCACACAATTGGATGAGCTTGAAGAAGAGAGATTTTTGGTTGGATTTCATCAATAGGTCCAAAAGCAGCGCGAAAAAGCATGGCATGACTGACATATTAGGTTGTGCACCTTTAAGGTGAGTGACTTGGTGTTGTTCTATGACAGTAAGTTTGATAAATTTCTAGGGAAATTCCAAATGCATTGGTTGGGGCCCTATGTTATTAAGGAGATTATCGATGGTGGCATGGTCCAGTTGGTTAAGTTGAATGGAGATCCCTTCCCAAGAAAGGTGAATGGAAATCGATTGAAGCCATACACAAGTGGTCCAACCATCTAACTAAAGGAAAGCAACACAGTCTTAGTGCTCTAGGAAGCTGAAAGGAGGCACGAGATTATAAACTACATTGCCTGGGTTGGGGACCTGTGCGATTTCAGGACTGCGCGAAGCAGGGAAGTGTCATAGGGTCCGCGACAACGCGAAGGCAGCTGCACTACTCGTAGAAATAGCGTAAGGGTCTGTTGGAAAGTGACCGTTAAAGTCACTATTCACTATGTGATGGTCGGAATGAGGCCAAATGGAGTGGGCTATAGGCATTTAAGGTGAAATTTATGGGTTAGATTCTTGAAAATTTGCTACCAATCTAGCATTAATAGGCCAAATGTGGTGGGAATGGTAGGATTTGAATTCAAAAGGCCCTATAAATTACAAATGGTTGTATAGCGAAAAACAATTAGCATTTTGAAAATTCAGTTGTCGTGCTATTAGCTGTGTATGGACCATGCGAATTTCGAAGCATTGAGAGCAAGTTCAGCATTTGAGAGATTGTCGAAGGAGACACAGGACCTCCTGAATATAATGATGTCAACACCCGCAGAAGCCCTGGACACAGAAGTTGAAGTCGCGCAGAAAATTGAGGTAGTAGAAGCTACCCCAGAGAGTGTCAGAGCAGTAATCAAAGTCCCTAAATCACCCTGGACACTGAGACTAAAGAAGGATAAGCAGAAGCATCCTATGCTACTGATGCACATCTCACCAAGAAACCCATAGAGGAGCAAGCTCACCTTGCAGGAGAAGGGGAAGGCTATTAACCTGGAGGCAAATGAGGAAGAATTTGAAGAAATCCTAGTGGATGAGGAGAATGTGGAAATGGAAGTTGAAACCCAGGGTGCGGATCCTATTACCAGGTTACCAAAATATGTTCCACTGTGCAAGGGCAAAGCCAAGGTGCCCAAGGACATAGACAAGAGAAAGAGCTCATTGCAGACTCTGTTGCTCCTGGATGACATTGTTTTTTAGGGGTCGTACTTAGGGCAGGTTCCTGTACTAAAATTTGAAGATTAGAACCTCACAGATTATGACAAGTTCCTGCATTTATTGACCGAGCAGTTAATGCACCAAAGGGTTGATACGACTGTTGGAATGATCAAATTAGAGCCATGGAGATGGCCCAAAGGTGTAGAGAAAGCCAAGATGCTCAACCTTCTCTGGGTACCACATTACCACCGCGCCCGTCTTCATCATCAGGCAGCTACTCTGCTTAGTGCATGATGGGTGTTTATGGCTGGAGGAGCCCATTCCCATCATAGAACACTTGATTCCTTGCATCACACAGTTGCACTACTCAAGGGAGAATCCAACCAATATATTAGAAGGAAAAGGTGGTGAGTTGGCCCTCACAGAGGCTATGAAGGTGAAATTCAAGTTGGAAAAGAAGAAGCGGGGATATGTCATCTCCAGCATTAAAAACCCTATAGTCAAGGTAGTGACACAAATATTAGCAGGGAAGGTGATGTGGAAGTGCCGCACGGATGAGTTGCCCACACTTGTGATTGCATTAGCAGCCCAATGCACTGAGAGAGTCCAAGTCAACTAGGCGAATTATATGTGTGATGAGTTCCTTGCGAATTGTCGCAAAGCACAAGAGTAGGAAAAGACATTCCACTATGAGTGGCTCTTGCTCTTGATTGTACGAGTGACATGGGAACTGCCAGAAGATAGCCAATTCCCTTCAGTTGCATTGAAACTTCCAGAGGCAGCAAAGTACACTTCGTTGCGGGCGACCAAGGACATGAAGTGCAGAAAAGAAAGCAAGATCTTTTGGATCTTGATGGAGATGAGTATTTGTATGGGGATCAATCGCAAGCTGCAGTTGTCGCCCACAGTATACACTAGTTTGCAGAGTTTTGTGGAGTTTAAAGCAGATTTCCACCATGTCTTTATTAGGGTGTAGAAGGACCCTATGAAAACATGGAATAACTTAACATATCTAGCAATTGATGATGTTATCTTTGCAATCCTTGAGTCTTGGTTGTCGGAGTGACATGCTACAACAGGCTCCGCGGTGGAAACAGAAAAGTCAGCCACGCAACACAAGAAAGAAGAAACAAAGCTTAGTATGGCATAGCTGGCTGAGAAGCATAGAAAAGAGGAAGCGGAGGCTACGGCCCAGGTAGCATGTGACGCCACAAAACTGGTAGAACAAAAGAAAACAGGAGGAGAAGAGCACGAAGGATAGAAGTCACCTTTGCCCGAGACTGAAACAAAAACAATAGAGCCAATAAAACAAGGTGGCATGGACCTGTAGACAACATCCACCCAACTCAAGCGTCTGTGCCCATAAGAAAAGACAGTGTTGCAGAAGAAAACGAAGGCCTCAAAGACATCCTTTGAGCCAATCACCCTCACCGAGTGGTTTTGAACGACATTGGAGAAACCGTAAGGGATGTCATCGTGGAGGCCTTCTAATAGTTCGAAGAGCAACAACAACTAGTATTAGGAGCTCTCTGGACAGAGTTGCAGAAGTTGCAGGCTTGTACTCCATAGGCTGGCACAGTGTCCACTAGCCTCGCAATCAGCACTTCAGCTACCACGGAGATGTTGCGAACAAAGGTGACCAACGCGATAGTGCTACCAGATGGGGCACTTACTACAAAAAATGAGGCTGACAATCCCACAATCATGAGTGGGATTGAATATGGCCGCGCTCCCTCGAGAGACACTCCACCTCTTGTAGGATGGAGTCACCACAGAACTTAGGGCCCGCGAGAGTCGCGCTCTACAGGTGATGAGTGAGCAGCACATCAACATCGAGCAGTTGAGCCTGCAGTGCAATCAGGCAGTGGAGAAGAACAAGAAAATCATGTAGGTGGTGGAGGAAGCTTTCTGAATGGTCCTAGAGTTGGACATTCAGGCAAAAGAACTAGCTGAGGTGCACGTCTGCAAGTTAGCCATAGGGGTGCATGACACTCGAGTAGAGATGGCCAGGATTCAGTTGGGGCTGAACCTGTAGATCAAAAAATTGTAGTTGAGGTCTCAGCCTTCAACTCCACCAGAAGTTAGGGAACAAAATGCCACCACTATTGCAACAACAATAGCAACGACCAATAGTGCAATAGCAGACTACACGAGACTTTTTGAACAATCATTCAAGGTCCCGACCAGCCTACAAGAGGACCCGAATGTGGTGTTAGTGCTTGGAATTCACCTAGGCTGAGATAGACAAACTCTCAAGGCTACATCAAACCATTTCACCTCGTAGCTAGCCCTACGAGGTATGAGAAGGCTCTCTCGGGTCAGATTCGGTAGATCTTTCAATATGATAAGCTGACCAATTAGGAATAAAGATTTTAGGCTAGTAAATTGATAAAGGGGGTTGATTTAAAGATTTTTGGTTTTTGGGTGGCAATTGGAGGGAGTGCAATTCAGGGTGCGGGGATTGAGCACAGTTTTTGCAGGGGGATCTTTGGGGCAAGGTAGGAGTAAGCGCTGATGCTTTAATCTGAGATGGATGATTAGGGATGATAGAGAAGGAGCTAAAGAGGGCAAACAATCATTTGAATCCTCTCTAGATAGCAGAAAACATAAATTTTGAACAAACTAAAAAGCTAAGCATGTCAAAACATGTATTCAAACTTTACCACTTCATCTATCCAAATAGAAGCAAAAGAGAGATGTAGAATACATAAACAAACTTACAAGAACATGTAGAGAACACACCATCAACACTACAACCCACAAAAATCCACAAGGATGTCTGCAAAACCCTGGCCTTCTTCCTCTTGAAATTGCAAAGATAGATGTACAATATACAATGAAACTTTCTCCCACAAGAGTCCAACCTTCCAACCTCTCAAAATGACTAAGAAAACACATAATATACGCAAGCTAACCTCTTCCCTTGCCTCTAGGGGTCGAGCTCATCCTTCTAGGAGCAGTTTGAACTAATTCCAAACTAAGCACTAGATAATAGGCTAGCTCAACAACTTGCCTCTATTACTTAGCTAACTGATTCATGCATTAATTATTCACTTTTTACATCAAGGAAGCTTCTAGAAGGGTAAAGAGAGATAAAATCTATCAAAGTGCCATGAAAATATTACATTTATCCATCATCTACAAGTAAAAATGGTCAACCATAGTCAAAACAGTGTTTTTGACCCAAAAAGGTCAATTTTGGCAAAGCTGGCTCTCACTGCCGCGTCCCCTGGCTCTCACTGTCGCGCCCTTTTGATGCAACTTTTGAGTGGGTTCCACTAATCCAAATCAGGTGCAAGATGGCTCATTGGAAAGCTTGGTCTGTCTACTTTCCATCCCAAGGGGAATTTCTGCATTTGGAGTTGTTTTGCCCCCTCAAAAACCATTTCTCCCAAGGTCACTTTCTGCAACTCAAAAAGTGGGCAGAAAGTCATTTTTTTGATGTATTTTGAGCTTTTGGAGGCTCAAATCTCAAAATCAGGCTTCTCCCAAGTATTGGTAAATTTTCTCTTTGCATGCCCTTTCCAAAAATGATAAGTTTTCAAAATTCCGAGTAGTCCTTCAAAATAGCCGCGCTTAGAACGCGGCGCTTGAAATGGCCAAAACCTGTAAATGGCACAAAAAATTCACAAATGACAAAATTTTCTCCAAATTTATTGAAATTTGGGCTGGGAGTCCCCAATCAAGTACCATGCTCAGCCAAAGAGGCTTCAGCCAAAATTTGGAGTGGATCGGGCGTTTTCTTTCGTTTTTGTGTTTTGGCCAACCGTCCTTGGAGCACCTTCGTTCTCGCCAATATTTTTGACATTTCTCTCAAACCATGACATCTGTGTAAAAAGTGAAGGAGGTTTTTCTTCCTTGGCATGTGGTGGACAAAAACCTCTCTCAGTTTTCCAAACTTCATCTCTGACTACTCTGAAACATCATTTGAGTGAAACTTGCCCCGATGTGTGAAACAAGGAATTTCGTCGAAATGAAGCGAAATAAAGGGGATAGGGGGCTTCTAAATTCTTGGGGAAATTTTTGGGAGTGGGGAGGGATGTTAGGAAGCAGGGGAAAGTGGAATCTCAGAGA
>APFE030397029.1:0-12452 GCA_000404065.3 Pinus taeda | reverse complement strand
CCTTGACACTTCAAAATCACTTTGTAAGAGCACATTTGATCACTGGAGGAAGGCTGTAAAGACTGACACTAACATGTGGAATGCCTGGAGACAGAGGCATGCGAGCTACAACAAAGGTATGACAAGGTCAAAGGGACCATGCAGATAGTTTCCCTTACATAGAGGCTCGCACTGATGTAGAAGGCAAAGGCGCTTAAGGAACAAGTGGATGTCGCTCAACACAAAGAAGTGGTCTTAAAAGTGTGCCTACAACCATGGATAGATGAGGCATATACGATCATAGCCTCCATTGAAGGGATGCTCACAACACTGCAAGCAACTCAACAGAAGGTGCAAGGTAGCAGTTCAATGGAAGTCACTGAACAGAGAGTGGAGGAAATCCAACAGGCGACCGCTCAATGTGCTACCGAGGTTGAGAAAATCCAAACAGAGTTGGGAGGTCTTCGCTCTAAGATCTTCGTGCTTGCCGAGTGACTCGAGGGTGAGTCACGATGTTTTTTTTGGGGGCCTGTTGGGCACGGGATCCCCCAAGGGTAGTTTTGGGGCTAAAAGCCCATATTTTGGTTAAATTTTGTAATCCAAGTGCAAAGACTCTGCATTTTGTGGTCACAGAGCACGTAGATGTTAAAGAGTCATAGGGTTGTTCGCCCTTATTTTTAAATGTAATGTTAGCTATAAAAGATCCACCCATGGTCCACAGAACATGGGATTGTCTAAATAGAGCAAAGCTCTAATTAGTTTGACAAAGAGACATAGAACATGTAAGAAAGTCATAGCCTAGAGCAGGGAGTCAAATTCTTGGGTTGTAGCATCGGTAGAGGCTCTACAGTTAAGTGCGCAGAGACCTAAAGTAGAAGTCCGTAGCTGAGTGCGTAGACCCATGCAGCTAAGTGCGTAGGGTGGGTCAAGCCTGTAATTATCTAGAATTCACTTATAATGCTTATATGATGTGCAAATATATGTAAATGTGTTGGTTAAGTGAATGTAAGTAAGAACATCTATTTACGCGAAGCTAACTAAGATCGGGTAATAAGATAAGTGAAACACTTAAGATAATTAAGGAATCTACGTAACTCCCTACCATAGTAGTGCGAAAGTACCTAAGCCCCAAATTAGGGCTGCATGAAGGTTGATCGTATACTTTCGCGAATGTATTGAAGACTGGAACAGAGGGTTTGTTTGACAAGCCCTAGAGAAAAATCACCTATACGAAGGCAGAGATAGAAGAGATCAACGACACCACAACCATCTCAAGGGTGCAGAAACTTGGTTCCAGCATCCCCCCATACTGCTTTAGGCGAGACTTTAGTCTGCGATCCGCGGGCTAATACCAAAAGGGCCAATAGTGTAGGGATTTTTTTGGATAATTAACATTGGACCTGGGTTAGGTCCCCTCAAGCCAACATCATTTGAAATCCAACTATTTTTGTACCACCTCTTGTTGTGTTATTAAAACCTTGTAACTTTGCAAATTATCTATTCTGAAATGGTAATTTTTAGTTTCCACACTCAGGCTTGACTCCCATCAAAAGTTTTAGTGAATTCTAGTGTGAGTTGGGAATTTGACCCCTGAAATCACTTAAGAAAACCAAGCCATCTAGCCCAAACAAATACTTCTAGAACTAAAAAATTGGCCCTGATGGCCTCGATGCTCTCATAATCATTTATGTTAACGGACCCCCCATATCACTTGAGTATTCTAAATTTGTAGCAATAGTTCCGTTTGGTTATGGAAAATCCCTATTATCATCAATGCCGACTTTTTTTGTCTAAGATTGTATAGTTAGGCTACCAAATAATGTGTGGGGATTATATTTTCTACAACATTCCAGCAATTATCATAATTTGATATCCTTGAAAATAATATTATCACAAAGTATGGTATGATTTCTATGAATTGGGTTATGCCATGTGTAGTTTATGTTACAAAGTGGTTGGCCATGATTACCAAAAAATGGGTTAACAAGTAGGAATAGGACATGTCGTAAAACATATTAGAAATTTTTTCTATGTCTTGAACATGCAAAGTCACCTTAGTTTTGGTTGTCACTGATACATTACTACCAAATATTCCTTTACTAATAATAGTCTTAATAAGTTTCTACATAATGATGTGTATGAAACCTTTTAAAGATAGAGGATTAACCATCAGAAATAGTATAAGATCTTGTCCAACAATATGTCTTGAATATTTGAGCCACAAGGTTTTAGGATATTGTACATAGTTTTGTCATTGATCTTGAAGGGTAGGTCAAAAGAAGCATATTGTTGAGTATAATAGTTTGATGACTTGAAAGATCATTTCAAATGATGACAAAGTGGCTCAGATTTTATTGAGATTTTGTTGAATTTATGACACTCAAATGAATCTATGGTTCATATGGTTTGAAATTCCCCTCCGAGACCTTTCCAATGGTATATCACACTTGGTCAAAATCTTCATGAATGAGAAGATAAGTCAGTTTGAAGGTGAAAGTGGAAAAAAAGGAAAAAAACACCAAATTCGTTGTTAAAAACACTAAAACTGTTAAATGTCATGCATCTTTAGATCAAACCCATGAATTTTAGGGAAATCAATAGGGGATGGTGCATGAACTTGTGCGCTCCTTAACCATATTAATGTTTATGCATCCTAGGGTAGATCTAGCTATTAAAATTTCCATGAATGGTGGATGGTGCTAACTTGTGTGATATTTGACAAAGGTCATGCCCCCCACATCAGTTCAATGTAACTGTGACACATGGAAAGTTTCAAATGGAACTCGTGTTTGGATGCCACGTGGATGCCCCAGAGTATGTGGTTGTGATGTGTTCCTCTTATGTGGAAGCTTACGTGCCAAAACGTGATTAGACAAGTGGCAATACAGTGAAATGTGGCAACACAAGACATGTTTAAGGATGATGACATGGACATAATGGTGTGGTGGTATGATGATGATGTGGTAGCCCCATAAGGATCCACGCACCATACCAAAATGGAAATTTTAATTGGCCAATAGGGATGAATTTTGGTGAGACATGGAACAACTTAGAGAGATCCACATGGTGGTTGTGACATCATAATGATGTCAACATAAGGATGACCATGTACCCCTAGGTCTGGGTCACATGGTGTGGTGCCATGAAGGTTCTTGAAGGTCATCCCCATACCAAAGATAGGCCCCCACATTCCTATAAATACATAGGTGTATGGCATAAGATTGAGAAGCAATGGGATGAGCGTAGAGTAATGAGCAAAGGCTCTACCTTTGTGTTTTGAATGAGGCAATGTAGTCCTGGATGTTGTGGGTTCGACGCTATCTCTATGTGTGGTTTTTCTCTTTGTGATATGACTATCTCTTTGTGGTATATCTACGGTATGATTGGTGAAAAAATTTTGACATGGCTCTCCAAGCATGATTTGGATCTTTGTGGTATTACTGGTGCAAAAGTGTTGACATGGATCTCTATGTGTGACATGGATGTTCATAATATGACTAGTATTACTCTCATTGTAGTGACTAGTATGACTCTCATTGTAGTGGTATGATTGGTGAAAAATTTTTGACATGGCTTTCCAAGCATGACCTCGCTCTTTGTGGTATATATGTGATATGACTAGTGTAATAGTATTGACATTGATCTCTGTTTGTGACCTGGTTGTTCATGGAATGATTGTATCTCTCCATGTGTGACATGGATATTCATGGAATTACTGGTATGGATCTCATCATAGTGACTCTCTAGGTATGACATGGAGCCTCATGGCATGATTGGTGCAAATGTTTTTTATGTGACCCTCCATGCGTGGCCTAGCTCTTCATGTGTGGAATATTTTGACATGGCTCTTTGTATGTAACCTGGATCTATTTGGTATGACTAGTATGACTCTCATTGTAGTGGCTCTTTGTGTGTGACATGGATCTTCATGGTATGATTGTGGTATACAAGCTTTGACATGGACCTTTGTGGTATGAATGTGGTATAAAAATTTTAACAAGTATCTTTGTGTATGACCTTGTTCGTCATATGACCTATCTCTTCATACTTGATATGGCTCTTTGTATATGACTTGGATTTTCATGTTTGGTGCAATGTATATGAACTGCAAGATATGACTTGTGCACGATGTATGACCTAGCTTTCTGAGTATGATGTTGGTGTTTGTTGTATAATCTAATTGGAGGCAAAGATATAAAATATATATCCTTTGTGGAGTTTGAAATAGTAACACAACAACACGGTTAGTGATGTTCTCTATCGTGCCATGGGAGGTCGCAGGTTCCAGTTTGGTCAGGTATGAATTTTTTTTTGTTTTTCTCTTAGAAGTACGTTTTTATGAACCAGTAATAGATTGACAATGTGCATTATGTAGAATGCATGCTGGAAAAGTACCTTTTGTAGGAAGCAGACTAAAAAGTTGCATTATGTAGAATGATTATTTTTTATAATGTGTTTGTGAGTTATTAAGAGGGCCAAATTGAATTTTGAAAAAGGGGGTTTGGTTAGAATTATTTTTTGATTTTTTTTATTTGTTTGTAAAGTTGTCTGTGATCCTTTAGTCTTGACCTATGGCTTGAGGAGCCATGACCCAGGGGAATCTAAGCCATCAAAATCACCCCAGGATCGTACCCAAACTGGGCCAAACCAGCCCTTAGCTAACTAGATTTTTTAGCATGTCTCCTCCCCCTAGAATAGGGCACAACCACCCCCCATGACATTTGATCATGGATCGCCTCGTTGAAAAGGCCCATCCTCAACCAGTTGTGCTAGTGGGACTTGATGATTTTTTTTTTTTATTTGAAAGAGGGGAGATGCAATATATTTTTGAGAATAGGAGGTGATAGTTATTGCGAATATTCTCTTGAAATCATGAACAAGTTTTAAGATTAATAAGATGTTGAACATTAATGGTTGAAGAACATGTTGATTTGTTTCGAGCTTGTGGATCTAGTTTGAAATATTGTAAAAAGTGGCCCACTACAATTTGAAGGAGGTGGGTGCCTCCATCAAGGTTGGTGCCTCAATAAGGTTGGAGTCTACTAGAATTTGATACTTGCATATTTCATATGTTTTTGCCTCAATTAGATTGTATCCTACAACAATTTGATGCTTTCACATCTTTTAGGGTTAGTGCCTCTAGTAGCTAGGTGCCTATAAATCTATTTTGGGGGTTGGTGCCTGTAAATTTATGTAATAAAATTTGAAGAAGATAAAAAATAAAAATAAAAAATGTTTTCTCTTGCAAGGGTTCCATGTACATCTGATGTTTTCTTATGTTGATTTGATGGTGTTCTTTAATTATGCATGATTATGTTTACATTTTTTTACTAATTAAAAAATTGTTTAAGTTGATGAAAAATGTTCATTACACTAATTCACCTAGCCTCTCAGTGTAATAATTAGTCTAGCAAGTGGTATCAAAGTAGGTTCCTTTAGCAACAACTAATCGCTGGAAGTTTGATCAGGGAAGATGGCCATTTTCAGATCATCAAGAAAGCCTCATCAATTTGATGGAACAAACTATGTTTTGTGGAATATAATAATGGAAGCCTACATCATGTCCCTAGGTACCGATGTTTGGGCAATTATTGAGAATGATTACCAAGTATCTTCTACTCCTCCCATTAGTACAACTTGTAAATATCTCTATACATCCAATTTTATAACCAAACATGCCATCTTAAGTGGCTTCTCATATACTAAGTTTGTCAAAGTAATGCATTGCAAGTTAGGTAACGAATCGTGGGACAAGCTCAAAAATTGTTATGAAGGGGATAACAAAGTAAAGGAGGCCAAGCTACAAACTTATAGAGGTTAGTTTGAAAGTTTTAAAATGGAAGAAGATGATATTATTGCTTCATATTTCCTTTGAGTAGACAATATTGTCATATTTACTTTATCAGAGGTCTTGGTGAACAAGTCAAGGAAGTTGATGTTGTTAAAAAATTATTGATATCACTCCCTTCAAGGTTCAATCCTAAAGTATCAACCCTTGAAGAGTTATCTGTTATGAAAAAATTAAGCATGGATGTCCTTGATGGAACTTTTACTGCATATGAACTAAGAACATAAAAGGATAAGATAGGAATAGGAAAAGCCAAATTCAAAGAAACTAAATAAGGAAGCAAGCATGAGACTCAAGAAGACTCTAGCCTTGAATGAAATGAGGAAGAAGCCAAAATTGTTAGAAATATAAAGAAGGGAACTAGAAAGTTTAAAGGTATGCTTCCATTTAAATGTTTTGAATGTGGAAGTATAGGACACTATGCTTGTAAATGTCCTTATGAAAAAATGAATGATATTGACAATGAAGTGAAATTCAAATCTAATTATTTTAAAAGAATATGAAATGCTAAAAGAAAAATCTTGTGCTCCAAATAAGACAATGAGTATGAAAGCAATGGAAGCATATATGATAATGAAAGAGGAAAGATAATGTTCATAGTTGCAGAATAAATTAGCGCAAAATTAGATTATAAAGGAGAACTCATAAGTGCATTGAAAGAACTAAAGTCTCTTTAAAAGTTTGTGGATCAACTATAATAGTGATTGCAAGACAAAAATCGAGATGCAAACTACATCATCTCTTTCAAATTCAAACTAGAAGAAGCTAAAAGGATAAATGAGTTTCTATCACAACATCTAAACAAAAAGGAAGAACATTTTGAATTTTTTGAATAAATTGTGCTTTTGAGAGGAGAGTCATATAAACTCAATTGAAACTTGAAGCTATTTAAAGGGTCTAATTCATTAGATCATATCCTCAGCATCCAAATATATCCCCTCATTAAAACAAGTCTTCATTATTAGGAAGATTGTGCAAAATCCAAATATGAAGATCCCTCAAGGACACTAACTGGAGAACAACTTAATATCTATGTGCTTACATTCATTAGATCCAATAAAAACACAATTCAAGATTCCAAGCAAGTGATGGATTAGTGCAATCACGTTCACTTCAACATCTTTGATGACACCTAGAAAGATGTCAATATTCAACAAGATACAACTAGCCCAAGTAAGGAAAGAAGTTAGGATGAAAGTATAAGGACCACCATGACAAAAAATATTTTGAAGGGGTGTACAAGAAGTAGTGGAATAAGAGTGAATGATCAGCAAAGAGATGAATCTCTTTCAAAGAAAAACTTCAAAAGAAATGCTTCATCAAGACAACTTCATGTAACGAGGTATCAAAATATGTTTTTTGTTCATTGTTACTCATGCACTAAATTTGGACATAAGTATAGGGATTGCATAATCTATGCCATAAATGATTATGTCAGGTATATAATTTATTATCAAACTTCCAGGAACTAATATATGGGCAATAAAATTAGAATTTCTACCAATATTAAAGACCAATATAGAATGTTACAAGTGCCATAATGAAGGACATATAGCACATTATTACAGGATCAACATGAGATGGTTCAAGGGATAAGGTCTCTCTACTAACCAAATAATAAACATGAAGTCATGGAGAATGAAACAGGAAGAACAAAGGATAGATATGATCGCTGAGATATAATTCATTAGTGATAGTTTCTTCAAGAATATAGACGTTTGAAATGAAACTTAAAGAAGCAACATTATGCAGGATAGATGCATTTGAATAAATAAGGAAGACCATAGGAGGTGCAACTACCAAAACGATAAATTAAGCAATCTAGGAAATTTATGTTGTTGATGTGAAAGGGGAGTATAACCATATCAAAGAAAGCATTTATCAATAAGAGAAGTTGAGTATTCTAGGGAAGTTGAGCAGTTCATATTGGGACCAATATAATGGATTATATATTTGTGTAAATGATTTGTGGAAGTGATATCTCAGATGTAAAATACAAGGATGACTTCAAGAAAAATACTCTAGCCTCTAATAGGAGGAGTATGTACATAGCATGAAGACTTCACAAGAAGAGAGTTTATACATAGGGGAAGAATTAATTAACAAGAATAATAGGTCCATGAGAAGATACTGGAACAATTATGTAGCATTGATAAGTAGTCACATGGTAAGTAACCATAATCAGTATGTCTCTTTTTCCATTGATGTCAAAGGGGGAGAGAAAGTAGACATTGAAGGAGCAAGGGAAGATACTAAAAGAGAAAGCAGATTTTGGGACAAGCAACTTGATAAGGGGAGTCTCATTTATTGAGATAAAAAATCAGCCAATAGACTTTAGACCAAAAACTTGATAGGGGGAGTTCATTCTATTTCCATTAATGACCATTAAGGTATAGTGGTGTTTCCATCAATGAATAAGGGGGGTATTTTTGGACATAGTGTTTTCAGTCATGAAAACCCATGTCATTAATGTTAAATGGTAATTCAAAGGAAGCATATTATTGAGTATTATAGTTCGATTACTTGAAATATCACATCAAATGATGACAAAGTGGCTCAAATTTTATTTATATTTTGTTAAAGTTATGATGCTCAAATGAATCTATGGATGGTATGGTTGGAAATTCCTCTCCAATACCTTTCCAATGATATATCACACTTGGTCAAACTCTTCCTAGCTGAGAAGATAAGTCAATTTGAAGGTGATAGTGGAAAAAGGGTAAAAACACCAAAATTCTTAAATGTCATGCATCTTCATATTAGATCCATGACTTTGAGGGATATCAATGGCGTATGACATGTGAACTTGTGCATTGGTTACCAAAATTAATGTTTGTGCATCTTAGGGAATATTTTACTGTCAAAATTCCATGATGGAGTGCTAACTTGTGTGATATTTAATGAATTTCATGCCCTCCCATGTCAGACCAATGTAAACGTGATATGTGGTAGATGTTAGATGGACCCTATGATTAGATGTCATATGGACCTCCCAGTGCAGGTGATTGTGACACAACCCTCTCACGTGGATTCTTAGGTGGTAGTTGAGCATTAGACAACTGGTAGTACAATCACACATGGTAGCATGAGACTAGTTTAAGGATGAAAATGTGGAGATGATGATGTGGAAGTATGGCGATGATGTGGTAACCCCATGTGTCATTCTAAAATGGTTATTTTATTTGGTCAATAGGGCTAAATTTTGGTGGCTCGTGGTACCACTCAGAAAGTGCCACGTGGCAATTATGACATCATGATGATTTCAACATAAGGATGTCCATGGACCCCTAGGTACGAGTCACATGGTTTGGTCCCATGAAGGTTCTTTAAGGTCAGCCCCATATCAAAAGTAGGCCCCTGCATTCCTATAAATACATGGGTGCATGGCATAAGGTTGAGAAGCAATGGGAAGAGCATAAAGTAATGAGAAAAGGCTTTGCCTTCATGGTCTGAACGAGGCAGTGAAATCCTAGACGTTGTTGATTTGACCCTATATTTGTGTGTGACCTAGCACTTTGTGGTATGATTGTCTCTTCATGTTATATCTATGGTAAGATTAGTGCAAAAAGTTTTGACATGGCTCTCTAAGCATTATCTGGCTCTTGTGGTATATATGTGGTACGAATGGTGAAAAATTATTGATATGGATATCTATGTGTGACCTAGTTGTTTGTAATATGATTTGTATGGTTCTTGTTGCATTGACTAGTATCACTCTCATTACAGTAGTATGATTGGCGCAATTTTTTTGACATGGATCTCCGAGTGTGATTTAGCTTGTTAGGTCCCTATAATACTAGTGTATTCCCTCATTATTATTGTCATTGTAACCATTATTATTATTTTTGTGCCCATGTTGTCCCCATATTGTTATTATTGTGCCCCATAGAAGCCCACTATTGTTATTGTTGTGCCCTTACATTTTATTGTTATGTCAACTCTGATTATATTGTGACCCCTTAGGCTCCTATATATAGAAAGGATGCTTTTCCATTTGAATCATCCAAGAATTGCTCATTTATGTGATGTAAAGTAGGTTTCCCCCTCTAAGAGGCTAATTTTGAGGTCGTTGATTTATATCTTCTTCTAATTTGTGAGTTGGCTGCATAACATTTGGTATCAAAGCTTTGGATTCTAGGGTTTTGCTACTTCAAATAGGTCCTCGTGGAATTTTAGCTATAAATTTTTGTCTAAAAAGCTTCAGAAGCTGAAACAAAAACTTATTTGAAATGAAATATTGATGAAATTCATGTCCAAATTTCATATCTTGTCTCGTTATATTTTTTGAGATATGATTGAAGGAAATTAAGATTTTTGCAGGCTCTCGAAGTCCATCTCAAATAGGCAACCTTGGGAAAATCATCATAAATTTCTCTCTAAGCATCAAATTTTCATTTCATAAAAATTGATAGAAATGGGATGGATTGTAGTTGATTGGATATCATTTTTAGGTCCGAAGGTCAAAACAGTGACATGTGCCACTTCATGCAAGTTCACTCAACTGAACTAGTCTATAATAAGGTCATTGTGGGAGATTGGTTATAGCTCTTTCTTAGAGAATCCAATCTCATTCAGACTTGTGGGGTTGGAAAGAGGACTTAGAGTGCTACCACAGGGTGAAATTTCAGAACTTAGAGATCCACAATTATAGAGATAAAACAGATTCAATATCGAGCTCCTACAAAGAGAAAAAAAAAGTGTGCGCTTTTTTTTAAATTTTCATAAGTTTTGTTTGAAAAAATAATTTGAAGTGATTCAGAGAAACCAACATAATAATAATTTAGTATAAGAAGCATAATAATCATGAATTGATGCCCTGAAGAAAGAAAATGGAAGCACCTAGTAAGTAACCCAAAATTTTTACTATAATGCATGAAGAAGAAGAAGAAATGCAACATGCTATATCAAATTATGAGACCAAGTGCAACAATTTTCTCTCTCACAAAGAGTAACCCAAAATGAAATGGAAGCTAAGATGGATGGTTTGAAGAATAGCTTAAAATCAGACATGGAAGGATTGAAGAATGACATGAAAGGTAATATGGAAAATTTTAAGAATGGTTTAAAAGAAGACATGAAAGGTTTCAAGGAAGGTTTGACAAAGTTGCTACAACAAATGCTTCCTAATGGAAAAAATGTATTAGATGAAATTCATGATGAGAAGAAAATCAATTTTAATCATGATTTCATAGACTTTAGAATTGGATCGAAGGCCCACCATGTTCCAAAGATCGATATGAGGAAGTTTGAAGGAAATGATCCCATAAAATGGATACTACACATGGAGCAATATTTCGATCTCCATAATGTGCAAAACAACAAAAGGTATGCATTGCAACTTTATATTTGGAACCTAATCAGTTTGTATGGTATCGATGGATTTTCCCTCGTAAACAAATTGTCACTTGGTCAATTTTTACGAAGGAAATGATAGCTCATTATGAGGATAGGAATATCAACACCTTCTTTAGTCAATTGATAAATCTCAAACAAAAGGGTTCAATGGTGGAGCACATTGAGGACTTCCAAAAATTGAATATAAGGGTAAATGATATTCTAGAGGAGCATAGGATTGATGTGTTCATATGGAATTTAAAGGATAACATCCAACATGAGGTTCTCCTTTGGGAACAAGGAAGCCTACCACTCACAACTATAAATATGGAAGTGTTTATGCCCCTAGCCTTCCACAACCTACAAGGTTGACACCACAATAATTGGAAGAAAAAATAGAAAAGGGGATTTTTTATAGTTGTGATAGAAAATAAACTAAAGGTCATAAGTGTGCTGAGAAGAAATTAATTTTCATAGATTGTGAAGAGGAGGAAGAAAATGAACAAGAAACACCAAAAGAAGAGAATATACACGAGGAACCAGCCCTAGAGAAAGAAGAAATGAATCTAACCATATCTTGTAATGCATTGGCAGGAATTACCACTCCTCAAAATCTCAAGATAGAAGGAAATATCAATAAGAAAAAGGTAATAATGTTGATTGATTCGGGTAGAACCCATAATTTTATGCATTGAACATAGCCAAGGAATTGAATTGCTTCCTATATTCAGCACCAGAGTGTCAAGTGATGGTTGCAAATGGAGGAACCATAAATTTCTCTGGGAAATGCCATAATATCAATTTATACATGGGATAATATGTATTGAATAGTCTAATGCTTTCCATTCCAATGGGTGGTGTTGATGTTGTACTAGGAGTCCAATGGCTACAATCTTTGGGTACAATAGCTTTTAATTTTCAAGATTTTTTCTTGAAAAAATTTTGAGAAGGAAAGGAAGTTGAATTAAGGGGTATTGTAGGGAAACCAGGAACGATAATTAGCTCTAATAACATGAAAAAGCTTCTAAATAAATAACAACAGAGAATAATTGCATAAATTTTGTTCACTAGAGGTTCCCACATCGAAATCATCTATTTCTCCAGATCTCCAAAAAGTCTTGGAAAATCATTATAAGGTATTTGAGACTCCCAAACACCTCCCACCTATTCATGATCATGACCATGCTACTCATTTGATTCCAATAGTGTTCCTCCAAACATCAAGCCTTACAGATATCCCTATGCCCAAAAGAGTGAAATTGAACGTATGGTTGCAGAAATGCTAGAGGCT
>APFE030397008.1:0-14947 GCA_000404065.3 Pinus taeda | reverse complement strand
CTTGGTTATATTGTGACCCCTTAGACTCCTATATATAGAAAGGAGGTTTTGTCATTTGAATCGTCCAAGAATTGTTCATTTATGTAATGTAAAGGAGTTTGCCCCCTCGAAGAGGCTTATTTCTAAGGCATTCATCTATCTTTTCTATCTTTTTGTGAGTTGGTTTCATAACATTTGGTATGAGAGCTTTGGATTCTAGGGTTTCGCAGGTCCAAACAGGTCATCGTGGCATTTTCGCTATAACCTTTTTCTGTGACGTTTCAAAATCTGAAAAAAACCATTTGAGATGAAATCACACTGAACCTCTGGTCCGAATTTTAGAGTTTGTCTCTCTATATTTTCGGAGATATGATATGAGGAAGTTATGGTTTTTGCAAGCTCCATAATTTCATCTAAAACAGGTCATCTTGGGAAAATCGTCATAACTTTCGCTCTGAGCATCAGATTGGATTTTCATAAGAAGTTGTAGAAAGAGGACGGACTGTAGTTTTTTTTCTATCATATTTAGAACCTAAGGTTGAAACAATGACCCGTGGCACGTCGTACAAGTTCATTCTATTGAACCAGTCTATACTTAGGTCATCGTGGGAGATTTAGTATAACTCTTCATTGGAGAATCCAATCTTGATCAGACTTGTAGGGTTAGAAATATTACTCAGAGGGTTACCATAGGAAGAAATTTCAGACCTGGGAGATCCAAAATTATAGAGATACATCAGATTCAAGATCGAGCTCCTACAAAGTGAAAAAAAATGTGTGTAGTTTTTTTTAATTTTTGCATAAGCTTGGTTTGAAAAATTAGTTTGAAGGAATTCAAAGGGCATAGTGAAGCATTATTATCGGTAATTGATGCCCCAAAGAAAGAAAATGGAAACACTTGTAAGCAACCTGAAATCTCTAGCATGACTCATGAAGAAGAAAGGAAGAAATGAAACATGATATATCAAAATTACGAGACCAAGTGCAACAAATTTCACTCGCACAAAAAGTAACAGAAAATAAGATGGATGGTTTAAAGAAAGACGTAGAAGCTAATATGGATGGTTTAAATAAAGTCTTAGAAGCTAAGATGAACGACTTAAAGAAAGGTGTAGAAGCTAAGATGGACGGTGTGGAAGCTAAGATGGATGGCGTGGAAGCTAAGATGGATGATTTAGAGAAAGGCATGGAAGATTTGCAGACAATTTGAAGACATATTTGAAAAAGTTTCTACAAGAAATGCTTACTAATGGTGAAAGTAGGAAAGGGAACTCATGATGAGAACAAAATAAATGTTAATCATGATTTCATAGACTCTAACGTTAGATCGAAGAACCACCATGTTCCAAAGATTGATATGAGGAAGTTTGATGGCAAGGATCCCGGAACATGGATACTACAGATGGAGCAATTTTTCAATCTCCATAATGTGCAAAACACACAAAAGGTACGCATTGCAACTTTATATTTGGAACCAAATCAATTTGTATGGTATCGATGGCTTTGATCTCGTAAACAAATTGTCACTTGGGCTATTTTTACGGATGAAATGTTAGCACATTATGAGGATACAAAAAGCAGCACTTTTTTTAGCCAATTGATAAATCTCAAACAAAAGGGTTCAATGATGGAGCACATTGAGGACTTCCAAAAATTGAATATAAGGGTAAAAGATATTCCAGAGAAGCAAAGGATTGATGTGTTCATAGGGATGTTAAAAGATAACATCCAACATGAAGTTCGCATTTGGGAACCAGATTCATTGGAGAAGGCATTCAGGTTGGCAAGAAAAATAGAAAGCAAAATTATGGCAACAAGGAAGCCTACCACTCACAATCATAAAGATGGAAGTGTCACTGCCCCTAGCCATCCAAAATCTACAAGGTTGACACCACAACAATTGGAAGAAAAAAAAGCAAAAGGGCTTTGTTACAGTTGTGATAGAAAATACACGAAAGGTCATAACTGTGCAGAGAAGAAATTATTTTACATAGATTTTGAAGAGGAGGAATAAAAGGAACAAGAAATGTAAAAAGAAGAAGATATACACTAGGAACAAACTCTAGAAAAAGAAGAAATGAATCCAACCATATCTTGTAATGCATTGGCTGGAATTACCACTCCTTAAACTATCAAGATAGAAGGGCATATCAAGAAGAAAAAGGTAATAGTGTTGATTGATTTGGGAAGTACTCATAATTTTATTCATTGTAATATAGCCAAGGAATTGAATTTATTCCTATATCCAGCACCAGAGTGTCAAGTGATGGTTGTAAGTGGAGGAACTATGAATTCTTAGGAAAGTGACATAATATCAAGCTATTCATGGGAGAATATGTATTGAATAGCCCACTGCTTTCCATTCCAATGGGTGGTGTTGATGTTGTACTAGGAGTCCAATGGCTACAACCCTTGGGTACAATAGATTTTAATTTTCAAGAAATTTTCATGAAATTCTCTTCAGAAGGAAAGGAAGTTGAATTAAGCGGTATCGCAGGGAAACCAGGAAAGATAATCAGCTCTAACGGAATGACAAAGCTCCTAAAGAAAGAAGAACGAGGCATAATTGCACAATTATGTTCACTAGAGGTTCCCACATCGAAATCCTCCATTTCTCCAGATCTTCAAAAAGCCTTGGACAATCATTCCAAGGTATTTGGGACTCCCAAAGGTCTCCCACCTATTTGTGATCATGATCATGCTATTAATTTGATTCCAGGAAGTGTTCCTCTAAACATCAAGCCTTATAGATATCCGTATGCCCAAAATAGTGAAATTGAACATATGGTTGCAGAAATGCTAGAGGCTGGTATAATTCAACCTAGTCAAAGTTATTTCTCTGATACAGTAGTATTGGTTCACAAGAAGATGGATCATGGCGCATGTGTCCAGATTATAGGGAGCTCAACAAGCTCACTATTAAAGATAAATTTCCCATTCCTGTCATTGATGAATCATTGGATGAATTGCATGGATCAATTTACTTCACCAAGTTGGATCTTCATTCAGGATATCATCAAATCAGAATGATGACTAAAGACATTCCAAAAAAAACATTTAGAACTCATGAGGGTCATTATGAATTTTTGGTCATGCCTTTTGGCTTTACTAATGCACCTTCTACATTTCAAGGTTTGATGAATTCCATTTTCAAACCCTTCCTTAGAAAATTTGAGTTAGTATTTTTTATGATATACTAATCTATAGCAAGTCCTGGAAGGATCATGTTCAACATGTTGACAGAGTGCTTAAACTATTGGAGGAGAAACAATTATATGCAAAAGCCTCCAAATGTTTCTTTGGGGTACAAGAGGTGGAATATTTGGGTCATATTGTATCTCATGAAGGTGTTAAGGTAGACCCTAGTAAATTTAAATCCATTAAGGAATGGAAAATCCCCACATCCATAAAGTATCTGTGAGGATTTCTCGGGTTGACAGGGTATTATCTCAAGTTTGTTAATAATTATGGGAGAATAGTGGCACCTCTAACAACAATACCGATGAAAGATGCATTTTTTTGGACTCTAGGAGCAACGAAGGCCTTTGAACATCTTAAAGAGGAAATGTTCCAACCTCCTGTCTTATCTACGCTAGATTGCACAAAAAAATTTACTGTGGAATGTGATGCCTCAACAAATGGAATTGGTGTTGTTTTAATGAAAGAAGAAAGACCCATTGCTTTCAAAAGTCATCCAATCAGAGGAAAATATTTACACAAAGCTATTTATGAGAAGGAAATGTTGGCAATACTAAATGCACTTAAGAAATGGCGACCTCACCTAATGGGAAGACACTTCAAGATAAAAACAGATCATGACAATCTTAAATACTTTTTAGAACAAAGATTATCTTCATAAGAGCAACAAAAATGGGTCACAAAGATGTTGGGTTATGACTTTGAAATCATCTACAAAAAAGGGAAGCAAAATGTTGTTGCAGATTCACTCTCAAGAAAGGATGAGGATGTGGAAGCATTGCTTTGTGCCATTTCTATTATCCAACCATATTGGATAAATGAAGCAAGGGATGAATGGAAGAATGACGAAGAAGTGTGGGTAGTCATTCAAAAATTACAGCAAGATCCGAGTACATATGATACATTTCGCTGGAAAAATGATTCGTTATGGTACAAAGATCGCTTATACCTCTGTAAGAATCCCCAACTCAAATAAAATATTCTTTTGGAATTGTACACATCTCCCTTAGGAGGGCATTCAGGATTTTTAAAAACTTACCATAGGGTTAAGAAAGAATTTTCTTGGGATGGCCTTAAATCTGATATTCAAAAGTTTGTGGCAGAATGTTTGGTTTACCAACAAAATAAAGTTGACACAATTAGGACCCTAGGTCTATTAAAACCTTTATCCATTCCAAGTCAACATTGTGAGGAGGTTTCAATGGATTTTATCATAGGTTTACCCAAGTCTGAAGGAAAGAGTGTCATCATGGTGGTAGTTGATAGAATGACCAAGTATGCACACTTTTGTGCATTATCTCATCCATTTAAAGCCAATACAATTGCTACTTCATTTATGGAAACAATTCAAAAGCTACATGGAAACCCAAAGATTATTTTAAGTGATAGAGATCCTATTTTCAGTAGAAATTTTGGACATATTATTTTCTTTTCTCGATACTCAGTTAGCTCATAGCTCATCTTATCATCCTCAATCTGATGGAAAAAATGAGATAGTGAACAAATTTTTGCAAGGATATCTTCATTGCTTTGTATCTGATAAACAAACATATAGGGTCAAATAGTTGCCTCTCACTGAATGGTGGTTTAACACTTCCTTCCATACTGCAGAAAAAATGACCCCATTTATGGCACTTTATGGATATCATTCACCGTCCATCACATCATATTTAAGAGAAAATTATAAGGTTCAAGCAGTGGAAGATCACATAGAGCATCAACAAAAAGTTCTCTAACTCATAAAGGATAACCTCACTTTAGTGCAGAATAGAATGAAACAACAGGCAAATCAAAAATGCATCAAAGGAAGTTTTGATGTAGGTGACTAGGTATTTCTACGGCTACAACCATACAAACAAATGTCCCTCAAGAAATATAAGAAGGATAATAAATTATCACCAAAGTATTATGGTCTGTATAAGGTATTTCAAAATATTGGTACTATGGCATACAAATTGGAACTTCCTGCATCTTCCTGAGTGCACCCAGTTTTCCATGTTTCATGCTTAAAGAAGGTTATAGGTGACAAGCTCCTGGTTCAAAAATTATTTCCAGAACTTGATGAGGAAGGAAAAATCATATTGGAACCTAAAGCAGACATAGAAACAAGAACTCGACAGCTATGAAATTGATCAATTCCAGAGTATCTCATCAAGTGGAAGAACTTACCCGCTGAAGATTCCACATGGGAGGATGAGAATTTTATACAAAAGCATCCAAAACTACTCAAGCGTTAAGGACAACACTTTTTTGAAGGAGAGGAGAATTTTAGGTCCCTATAATACTAGTGTATTCCCTTATTATTATTGTCATTGTACCCCTTATTTTTATTGTTGTTCCCATGTTGTCCCCATATTGTTATTATTGTGCCCCATAGAATCCCACTATTGTTATTGTTGCACCCTTACATTATTATTTTTATGTCAGCTATGATTATATTGTGACCCCTTAGACTCCTATATATAGAAATGAGGTCTTGTCATTTGTATCATCCAAGAATTGTTCATTTGTGTAATGTAAAGGAGGTTGCCCCTTTGAAGAGGGTGATTTTGAAGTCATTGATCTATCTTTTCTTCTATTTTGTGAGCTGGTTGCATAATAGTTCCTTTCAATGGGACCTTAAATATGTCAACTACTCTTCAATTCGAGGAAAACATGAAAAGGATTAAGCTATATCTTTTCATTATTCCCATGAGAAAATATTAAAGGAGGAAAAGGAAATAGTTGATATAGAGTCAAAGCTAAATGGATAATATTGAGTCAAAACTAAATGATTTATATTTTCAAGATATGGCTAGTTACCCCAATGGAGACTTTAGTTTGAGGATTAAGCAATTGGAGTAAAGGAAGAGAAGATTTTGGTTGATATAAGATCTTTTCTTCGATGATGTTAGTAGAATTACATAAAATAGCATGTAAAACCATAAATGCAACACTTTAAGAAGAAGCAACACATAAAATAAAACATAATTACAAAGCACCATATTTGATAATAGAGTTAACTCACAATTTGTGAGCTACGTCTTTGGGCCCAATTTCAAAGTAGAGAGGCCTTTAAATTATCTTAGTGAAATGAAAGGAAAGTACATGGAAAAATACATCATTATACCTCATTTATGGGAGTGGCATGAAAATGGGATGCTCAAATCCAAAATCTAATTGCACTAGTGAAATCCTTACAAAATTTAGAGTAAGATGAGTATAAACCCAATTGGGTTCTAACACCATCAATTCTGAATCCTCTAAGAATCCCTAAGGTTCCATAACAGAAAGAAAATACCTATAATATTCCCTAGTAATATTCCTTGGAATATACCACATAGTATTTCACAGAATATTCCCTTGGAAATCACATCCACACGGGGTTCCCGTAGGCCTAGTTCTGACCTTAAGTCCTCGTTCTGCCACAATGTTTCGTCCCTGCCTTTGTGACCCTCCTCTGCTCACTCACTCGTTGTCCTCATGTCGAATGGTTTAGGGAATTTTAAATAATGTGGACAAGGAACATTACAAAGCCTTGTCATTTGGCAAGTTGGTTTGTAGTGTCATGTATAGAATGTTGGTTTGGCAGGGCTTTCGGGTTCAAACCTTGTGGACCTTTTTTTGGTATAAAAAAACAATACATTATATTTTTAAATGTTTGTTAAAACCATATGGAATTTAGCGATAGATTTGGAGGAATCACCAACTTTGGTGGGCGTACAAGATTTAACCACAACTAAAACTTCTCACCAACTTTATTCAGGCACCACTAAACTTAGCCCTAAACTTAGCCGCTCATTTGTTCGGACCACCAACTTTGGCTATGGTCAAATTTGTTTGGAGCACAACTAAATTTTGTCCAATGCCAAGTTTGGCAGGAACATTAACTGACTATAACTTTTGAATATGAACTCAGGTTGATGTGTCATTTGTGTCGTTGGAATTGTCTTGACGAGATATTCGACTTGATGTTATTTTAGATGAGATTTGAGGGCTTCACTTTCTCCTTTTCAATCCATATTTCCCTCCTAGGATGCATTCCTTTGAAACCCATTTAGAGGTACTTCACATTTCCCGGTTGTGAAATCCTTGTTCTCTTGTCTAGGATGATGTCTTCAGGCAGCTTGTCCAAGTATTCTAGAGAAAAATCATCCACTGATGGAGTTTGATCACTCTCCTGAGGATCCATGATCATGGGTGGGTAGTAAAGTTTCAAGTTCTCAACATTGAATATGGAATACATCTATATATATGCTAGAAGATCAAGGTGATAAGCATTTGTTCCAATCTTTTTTGAGATGGTGAATGGACCATATCTATTTGGTTTCAAATTCTTACCTTCTCCCTTCATTCTGTTCTTGCTGACGTGAAGACATATCTTGTCTCCAACTTGAAATTGTTGATCAACTCTAATTTTTTCATGTTGGGCTTTATATTGTGACTAACTCTTTTCCAAATGTTCTTGCACTGCTTGATGAATCATCTCGATTCTTTGAATGAAATTCCAAGCTCTTTCATCATCACTTCGTTCATTGGAATCCTCATCTTTCCCAAAGACTAAATATAATGGATATTTCACCAGGTACCCAAAGCATGTCTCAAATGGTGAACTTTGAGTAGAATAGTTCAAAGCCAAAGAGTGAAAATAGTGAAAATCCTTGTTGTATGCATGCTGAGCATAATGTATTTGTTCATCCCATAACTTAGTATGCTCATTGCAATACCCTCAGAATGAATGAATCATTGTTTTGTTGACAACCTTTGTCTGTCCATCGGTCTATGGATGAAATTTCGTACTCCTCTTTAACTTAGTTTCCATCATCTTTCTCAAGCTTGTCTAAATCTCTCTAAGGAATAGAGATTCTTAATATAAAACAATAGATGTGGGTAGTCCAAAATAGACCCATACATGTTAAAATAAAAGTTGAGTAGTCTTCTCAACAATAATATGCTTTTTACATGGCATTAAGCCTATCCACCAACACATACAAGTAGTCATGGCCCTTTCCTGAAAAAGTCAAACCCCCCACAAAATCCATGGAGATACTCTCCCAAGGATGAAAAGGAGCAAGGAGTGGTGTGTACAACCCCAATTTCTATTAGTGGGCTTACAAGCAGAGCACATCGCACACCCTTTTACATATTTGGTTACAATTTCTTTCATTTTAGTCCAATGATGAAACCTCTGCAAATGAGACATAGATTTTCCTACCCAAAAGTGACCAAACACAAGAGAAGCATGAGCTTCTCGAATTACATGGACTCTTTCACTTGTAAGAATACATAGCTTGCCAAGGTGGTAGAGTAACTTATCTCGCAAATGGTAGTTCTCCACTTATGATCCATGGGTTAGCTTCTCATAATTTTTTTTTTTTTAAATCTTCATTAGTAGCATATTGTTCAACATATTTATCATGAGATAAATAAGCATTCCTTAAAACAATAGATGCAAAACCAGGATGTCTAGAAAGCATATATGCCACTTTGTTACTTGTACCCTTCTTGTACTTGATTACCAAATGGAACTATTGAATGAATCCCATCCACCTGAAGTGACAATCCTATTGCAACTTGGTTTGTGATTGGAGATACTGTAAAGGATGGTAGTATTTATGTACGATAGTCTCCTTCCTAATCAAGTAATGCTTCCATTTCTTGACACTTTGAACTAATCCATACAACTCTTTCTCATACGTGGGATAGTTTATAATAGTTCAAGAGAAATTATATGAATGGTAACAATCTAGTTTTCTATGTTGTATGAATATTGCACCCATGGCATAACCATTGGCATCTGTCTCGATCTTGAATGGATGTTAAAGCTATGGCAGGGCTAGTGCTGGTGTTGTGTTGATCTTTTCCTTAAAGGTGTCGAAATTCTTCTGCTTCTCTCCTCCCCACTGAAAGATATGCTTCTCACTCCATGTGGCATATTTCTTTGGAACCAACACAATTGGTGAACCACATGGATATGGGCCAGGTATGATGACTCCTTGGTTCAACAAGTCTTACATTTTCTTCTTGATTTCTTCCATTTACATAACTAACATCCTATACATGCCCAAATTTGGTAAAGGGGCACCTCGCTGAAGATTAATTTCATGCTAAATTTCTCTTTTTGGAGGAAAACCACCTGGTTCCTGAAAAATCTCATCATAGTTAGGGACAATGTTAAACATTTCTTTCCCATGGGAAGGATTGCAACCTTTGAAAGCATTAGATGCTTCAACATCTTTTTCCCTCACAACCTTGAGCATACACCTCTTGTTGGAGTTGATAAGTCTCTTCATTTGTCTTTCACTGAAAAGGGTTGAATTTATTTTCATGCGATGAGCTATGAAAATATATTCCACCCAATCTTTGGTGAGATGGTACTTGTTCTCATGCCTAAAAAATATTGCCTTCCTGTCATACAAGTGTGCGCTTCCCAAGACTATGCCACAAATATCAAATGGGACAAAATCTAGATCAACCTCATATATCAGCTTTGAATCAATGGCAAACCTAACCTTGAATTTCTTGGTGAGATTAAGGTTTAGATGGCCACACACCCAACCAAGAGGATAGGTTTTTGGATGATGTTTGGTTTCTAGACCTAACTTCTTAACAATTGATTCTGAGATCAAATTAACTTGAGAGCTTGGATCAAACAAAGTATCTATTTTGGTGTGCTTAGATACAACTTTTATATGAAATAAATCACTTATTTTATGTTCATTAACATGAGATTCATTTGCATAACTTGAATTAACATGATTTGTAGAGCTTGAATTAGCATGAAGGGAACTTTTTCCTTGTACACCAATAGTTGTAATCTTCATCTCATCACTAGAATCAGATCCAAGGTCTTGTTGCACTGTAGCAACATTCTTCTACTTCCCTTTTCCACCATATTTCTTAGGCTTCAATCCTATATTCAACTTCCAATAATTCTCCTCATCATCCAATTCTTTATTGCAATGGGTGCAGTATGGCTTCCCTTCTTCTTTCTTCGTTATCATTGTTTTCTTGTCCTTTTCCTTTGAACTTTTTGTTTTAAATCTTAGATGATGGCTTCTTTGGATTATCTTCTTGTACATGTGTTCCCCTATTTTCAAGATGAATTTATTTCACACTAACATCATCTAGATTAGTGGGATCAAACAACATCAAAGTATCTAGTGAGTCTAAGGGAATATTCAATGCCAATGCTTTCTTCCTAAACTCTTTTGAAAAAGTTTGAACATTCTGACCTTTTCCTTGTCTCAGGTTTTCCATTCCATCACAACTTTCTATCAATAACCCAATGGATAAAATTTCCCTCTTATTGCAAAGACGATCTCAGAGCATGAATAAAGGAGTTTATCATTATCTTGACTACCTTTCTAAATCTTACTCTCCCACCATACAAGAGTTGTGCCTCCTAGTCGAAGAGATGCCAACTGAATATTTGCTTTGTCCTCTTCGATTTGTTGTATACAACAATACACTTCGATCTGTCTAATCGAATTGTTTATAATTTCTGCATTAGCTTCTCCATTAAACATGGGCAATTCAAACTTCACATCTAATTTAAAAAATGGCTTTTTAGAAGCATCTATATGATGACTATTTGAATGATGAGAATGAGATGAAGAAGAAGAACATTCACTTGAAGATGGAGATGGACATTCAAGAGGGTCTCTTCCATTTCATTGATTTACCAAAGAATTTTCCTCTATTTTCTCTTTCTTCCTTCTTCCCTTCTTTACTATTCTCTTCTCATAGTTTGCAAATAATTTGTCTACCATGTCTTCCATCATGTATAAAGATTTATGGAAATATTTTTCATTCTTGGTGCGAACATCGTCATTCTCCATTTTCTTTCTTCGTGTTGCATGTCCGATCTCGGGGTCAAAATACTTGAGTTTTCCTTCACCTTCTTTGAGTTTGGCCCTGGTTATTATCCACACTCAAAATTTAGATTAAAAAAGAAGACCCATTTGATAACAACGTGATCCAAGATCTTTTCTTAAGTGATGTTAGCAGAATTTCATAAAATAGCATGTAAAACCATAAATGCAACACTTTAAGAAGAAGCAACACATAAAAGATACCATAAATATAATGCATCAGTATTTGATAATCGATTTCATTCACAATGTGTGAGTTACATCTTTTGGCCCAACTTCAAAGTGGAGAGGCCTCCAAATTATCTCAATGAAATGAAAGGCAAGTACATGGAAAAATACGTTAGTATACCTCACTTCTGGGAGTGACCTGAAAATGGGCTACTCAAATCCCAAATCTGATTGCACTAGTGAAATCATTGCAAAATTCTGAGCAAAATGAGTATAAACTTAGATGGGTTCTAAGTCCGTCAATTCTAGACCACTTGAGAATCTCTAAGATTCTGTTATGAATAATATATATGTATAAATTAAATAATTAAAATAATATAATTAATATTAAATTAATATTAAATTAATAAATTAATTAAATAGTTTCCCATTTAATTATGAAAAGGGAATTATGTTCAAAGACATGTTCTTTTAACCCTTGTGGCTAGTCAACTCCTATAAAGGAGAATCACCCCAAGGACTTGTAATACATTCATCTAATATCAATATATATATATAATATTATATATATTTATTATTATATATATATTAATATATATTTATATAATATATATATATATATTATATATATATATTTATATAATATAATATATATATATATTGCTATGTAAGCAAATGTATCCTCCATTGACTAATTCAGTGAACAAAGTTGTTGTTTCAGTGGTATTATAGCCATCGACTCCTCCCTATGGTAGTTTCTCTCATCGTGGAAGGTTCATTTTGTCACTCACCCATCTGTCCCTTCCATTATTTGACTCCCTGTCCATACACCACGCTGTCCCACCCTATTGTTTCCTTGTTGAACAATATTTCCCACACTCCATCACACACCAAAACCTCTATCTAACCAAAATAGACAACCATTGTAGTCGTGGCCACCTCCATTTTTCGTGCTCACATTCCATTCATCTTGATGTTGCTTTTCATTGACCAAACATGCTATGTTGTCAGCATCTGTCTGCACGCAAGTCGAGCCACCTTCTATGATCCGTCATCCCATCAAACAACTAAACTCCATAATGCACTATATTCCATCCGTCGTAGATCTCCTTCACTATCAAAACAGTTGATATCGTGCCTCCTCCACTGTGTACCCTCTACCCCGACTGTCTTTCCACGTTGTCTATTCAATCGATGATCAATTTTTCATGTTGATAAGTCAACCAATACTCGTTCCTTCATGCGTCTGTCGGTTCACTACACAATTATATCATAATTACAATTAATACAATTATATATATATATATTGGATTGCAGGTTACTGTGGTGAGATTTTTGAAAGGAGTTCGGATTTTGCACAGTGCTCATGATTTTTGGTCGACGTTTTGAGTCTGAACCTAGACTCATCTTAAGACCCATAGTAAACACCATAGAGTCCCCCACCTATGAGTTAGCCAAATACGTCGCTAGCATTCTCTCCCCGCTAGTGGGTAAGACTAGCTCTTACATTAAAGACTCCATTTGTAAAATACATTAAGAACACCAAACTTGACCCCGGAGATAAAATCGTTAGTTTTGACGTAGTCCAGCTCTTCACCAAAATCCCCCTAGATGAAGCTATTCAGGTAGTCAAAGAAGTAGCAGATCCCCAAACCGCAAAATTAGCCGAAATCTGTCTTCGCTCCACCTTCTTCTCCTTCTAGGGTGAAATATTTGAGAAAACTTCAGGTGTTGCTATGGGATCTCCTCTCTCACCTATCATGGCAAACCTCTTCATGGAAAAATTCGAGAAGAAAGCGTTGGATTCATATCCATTAAAACCCAAGTCTTGGGTCAGGTTTGTAGATGACACCAGTGTCAATTGGCCTCATGGCGAGAATGAGCTAAGCAAGTTTCTGGACCATCTCAATAGCTTATCTGAAAACATCAAATTCACAATGGAAGTAGAAGAAAATAATTGCATTCCTTTCCTAGACATTCTCCTCATAAGAAGGAAGGATGGTTCCTTAGGTCACAAAGTTTTTAGAAAGAAAGCCCATACAGATAACTACCTTCATGCCGACTCTCATCACCACCCTGCCCAAAAAATGGGGGTGCTACAAACCCTCTTCACTAGAGCCTTTAGAATCTCTGATATAAACCATACTGATGAAGAAATTTCATACCTCAAAAGAGCTTTTGCCAACCTAGGGTACAGCAATAAAAACATATACAAAGCCATTCAAAAAGCGAAATCTGATAATAATAAAAGCAAGACAAAAGACACCCCAACCTCGAATGCCTACCTCCCTTACATCTAAGGAGTCACTGACAAAATAGCAAAAATCCTCAATAAGAAAAATATAAAGACTGCTTTCAAACCCTTGTCTACCATTAAACAAAGAATGAAATTTGTTAAGGACAGCCATGAACATCTTCAGCAAAAAGGAGTATATATCATCAAATGTTCTTGTGGTGATCAATACATAGGAGAAACTGGTAGATCCGTTAAGATTAGACTCAAAGAGCATAGTGCAGACATCTGTAACGAAAGAATCCGATCATCAGCCCTAGCTGAGCATGTTGGCAAAACTAATCACCGCATATGCCTGGAAGACACCAAAGTCATTGCCAAGGTAGAACACCATTTTAAGCGCAAGGTTAGAGAAGCTATTGAAATCATTAAACATCCTAAAAACCTTAATAGGGATGGTGGCATGGAAATTAGCAAAAATTGGAACCCTTTGCTAACCCCTGCAAACAGTCCCGATAACGAGATTAGTAATCCTTGACCAGCTATCATTTTTCGCTTTGCTGCTCTTTAGAGACCTAGGCTAGATATGCTTCAGTAAGAAATAGCCTTAGTTAGCATAACCCAAATATTAATAATAATCATTTAATACTAACTAACATAAAGAATAAAAAAAAAAAAAATATTAGGAATATATTATATAACAAACAAGAGTATAAATAATGATAATAGATTTATATAGCTATTTATTAATAATAACAATAATATATATATTAATGCAAGTTAAAATCAACAATGAATGAAAATAAATAGCAATAATAATGATAGGATTAACATGTATAGATAGGAGCAATAATTAATAACATTGGTAACAATAAAAACAATAATAATCAAATAATAAATATATTGATAATATAAGAGTATTATCTAGAATTAATAATAAACAACCATCTAAGAGTAAATAATAATTATGTACATAAATATTATTAGATAAGAACAAAAAGCATTACTAATAATTATTAGAATAACAATTAGAATATTATCATAACTAAGTTAACTAACCATAGAATAATCATTAACAAGCAATAATTAAATATCTAAATAAATTAATTAAAATACACAATAAATTAACATATATAACCATATAAATAAAATTTAACTAAACCATAATAGCATCTAGAACTAATAAAATAACATAAAACTGGAATTAAAAAACAATACAAACAATAAATTAAAGAATTATAATGATATAAAAACAAAAAATATTCATATTTATTATTATTATGAAAGGGAGAATAACAAATTAATTATCAATAAAATAAAATAAGCAGAAATCTAAAAGACTTAAATAATAATTGAAATAAATTAAAATTAAATGAGTCGGCCAATATCTTTTCAGCAAGCAGTTTTCATATTTATACCTATCCTGTCCTTCTTTTCTCCTCACAATTTGTCCTGAAGATGAGTCTAGGTTCAGACTCGAAACGTCGACCAAAAATCATGAGCACTGTGGAAAATC
>APFE030397007.1:0-15511 GCA_000404065.3 Pinus taeda | reverse complement strand
ATCTAGTGTGACAAAATATCAATGTAATAAGTCTCTTCTTCTAGCTTGAAATTAACAATTTTTCGGTGTGATTAAGATGTAATGTGTTTCTAACATGGAAGTAACAAGTTTATGGTGTGAGTAATGTGTTTTTAGCTTGGAATTAACAAGTTTTTGGTGAAAGTTAAATGTGTTAGAGACTATTTTTGTTTTAGAATTGTTTATAATAATTGCTATTTCTGGACTTATTCCATCCGGGAAGAAAACATATCAATGTAATAAATATCTTTTTCTAGCTTGGAATTGACAAGTTTTTGGTGTGAATTATGTATAGGAGACTTTTTGTTTTAGAGTTGTTAAAAACAATGGTTATTTCTAGACATATTCCTTTCAGGGAGATAAAATCATCAATGAAATAAGTATATTTGTCCAAGTCTCTTCGTCTAGCTTTGAATTGACAAATATTTGGAATGATTAATATGTTTCTAGCTTAGAATTGATGAATTTTTTGTGTAAGTAATGTGATTCTAACATGGAATTGACAAGCATAACATAATCCTATAACATGATATTATGAGATCCACAATTTCCATTTATTGTAAGTTTAGTCTTTTAATTTTTAAAAGGTTTAGATACTATACATTCAATCTTGTTAATATGAGTGTATATCCTATGATCCAAAGCAAAAATGTATATTTTACTTTTAAATCCAATAATATTTATTAGATTATGTAAATCATAACATAAACCATATTAATGAATCTATTTTTGAGTTTTTATTGATAACATTCAATAGTTTTACTATGTTGGTCATTTTATATGTCCCATAAGATCTTCTTGGTCATATCTCATATATACAAATTCTATGGCAAGACATTTGTTTTATTGTTAGTGTTCCATGAAATTTCAAACCAAGATTCAATATTTAATAAGTCATGACTAAATGGAAGCGTCAAAGTCTATGAGTCATTTTTAGCAAAACAATGATGTTACTACTCTCTCTCTCTCTCTCTCTCATCTCTCATCTCTCCTCTCTTATATATATATATAATAATAATATATATATATATATAATATAAATAATTTTAATATTTATAAATTAATAGGTGATGTTGTAATTATTTTATATTAAAATGGATTTTTTTAATTAGTTTGAAAAATTTTAAAAAATATTTTAAAATTTTATAGGATTAAAAAAAAACCTAATAAATTAATATTTGAAAATGTAATAGGTTTCGAAATTTTGAATTTTTATTATAGATGAGAAATTTCCAAATGGGTGGGGTGTCATAAATATAATTTCTTAGAAATAAAAATTATTTCAAAATATAAAAAATCTAATGTCGGCTAAATCTCAATATTTATAAAAGAGTAACGTATTATATCTCAATATTTATGAAAATTTCATTATTTATAAAAATGAAAAAATGAAAAATTATATATGCCACCAAGTGTCATAATAGTAGACACATCAAATTTCAATATCTATGAAATCTTATTATTAATGAAATCTATGAAAATTCCATTACTAAGTCCATATCAATGAAATTTCATTATTAATGAAAATTTCATTATCTATGAAAATTTCCTTATCTATGAAAATTCCATTCCCAAGTGTGTCAAAATCATATTTGACTTTTAATTAATGTGTAACTTCTGAAAACAAGAGTCACCTGGTAGCATGTCATTGCTTATTTTCGTACATGAATTGTGTGCATATAGTGAATATAGTTTTTAGTGTATTTGATTGTGATACACCTTGAATGGAGAATGGTCCCTTATCCTATAAACAAAGGGGTCTCATACATTAATTTGTTATCTAGCTTAGTGAGTGATTGGGAGTAGGCTTCATATATATTTTAATTTAATTTTTCATTATTAATTTTTATTCCTCATATTTATAATTTAATTACATAAGAAGATATACTAAATGGATCGTTAATAATTAAAATGATTAAAATCATATCTTAAAAACAATTAATAATAAAGATTACAAGATATTTAAAACCTTGAAATTAATTAAAATTTCATGAAACTTGTACTTTTATATACTGTCATAATAATATAGCATATAACTCCACCTTAGATAAAGGAATAGATTCACATGGTTGTAGAAGAGGTGGTAAATGGTTGGGAAGATCAATCCATGGGGTCTTCACTCAATGAACACCTGACATATCACGTGTGTTCGTGGCATACTAAACAACAACCCTAATTTGACTAAATATTGGAAAATGCCTCTAAAAATCACATTATATAACACCCTACCAAGATGAACCTAATACACCTTCTCAATTTAAAAAACCCCTACTTTGACTAGATATTTTAGGTATCCATTTTTTCATTAACATTTTTTATACACCTTTATATTTTTTGATTAATTTTGAGCTCCATTTTTTATACCTATGAATACAAAAACCATTTACCCCCTATATATCCCCCAATATATTATGTCTTTTTTTCCTCAATATATATCCCCCAATATGAACCCACGTGCTATGGTATTGCTCCCCAGTGAAGCCCTATGGATCAATCATACTCAAAGGTCTTGGTTTTGGTAGAAAATTGGGTACCAAACACTAGTCATGTTGGAGGTCGAAAAAAACTAGTAGTTGCACACTATTAATCTATATTGGAAAGCTAAGACTTTGCTTGAAAATTACCTCCTTGAACAAAACAGAAAGAAAAGAGAGATCCTTCAACAACTTATGAATATAGCTGGAACATCATGACATGGAAATTATATTACCTTGAACTGAGGATGCACTCCTTAGAGGTAGGGTTCCTTGTCCCCTATATAGCCCAAGGGACTTGACCCCTATTGGGGTCTCAAAATCCTTGTAATTTCTTTCATGGTTTTTATCGATGGTGTTGAGCATTGTGATTATGATTTTTTTCTCAGTCTCATTGACTATTAAGGAAATCTCTTATTTTCTATACAATGGGCAACTCTAGCTAGCTCATGGCCCTATTTTGTTATCTACTATATCCATCTCTTTTAGTAGTACATGCATCAAACTCAAATACAATTTTAATATCGTTATCGTTAACACTTTTTAGACTAAAGAAATTATATACAATTTTTATGTTATGATCAATGATTTTCGGACTAAAATCATCTTGCTTTGTTGTTTGTCTAATTTCCTGTGAAACACTTTCAGACCACCTAAGAATTTAATAAAATGTAATTATAATTTTAAAAATAAATATAAATTTAACTTAGAACAAACTTATTTTTAAATTAAAAATAAATAAATTATTTTTAAATTTATTAAATTAACAAAAAACAAATTCTCTTAACCTAACCTTTACTTATATATTTCATTTTTTAAATAATTATAATATATTAAAATTTTTAATAAATATAAATAAAAAAGTATAAATAATTGTCACATCTACAAAAATGTAAAATATTTATCACAATTAGTCCATGAATCATGGAAGGCCAAACCTTTTTATCATTTTGAGTATTTTAATTTTGCTATGGAATTTTTTTAACTACACACTTCAAAAATACTATATTTTAAAATTAATCAATTTAATTCAAGTCAATCACTACTTCCAAAAATAGTTTTAAAAAATATTTTATAGATATATTAAAATGTGTTTTTTGAAAAGTAATAAATCTACGAGACGTACTTAAATGTACGGTATTTATTTTCACTTTAGTTTTCAATCTTTAGAGAGTAATAATTAATATATAAATAAAAACCAAATTCCCCGTATAATTGATAACTATTTATATTAAAAACACATTTAATTTAAAATTTAAATAATATAAAATGCCTTTAAAATACCCTACTATAACATATAATACAGTAGATGATATATGTAATATTATATATAAAATTGAATCTAAAATTAAGTAGATTGTGTATGTTAATATTAATATGTTAATACGTACTATAATATAATTTAAGTAGACTGTATATGTTATTAATTAGAGATGTTTCATTTAATTAATAACATTTAAAATTATTACGTTATTACTTAAATCAAACATCCCTAAATTATAATGGGAATTTTTTAACAAAATCTCTTTTAAGCCTTACGTCCCCTCCATTATAATGTTTTATAGCTCTTTGGTATGCCCCTAAGTCAACATGCATTTTCAAAATTAATTATGTCTTCTTTTAATATAATATAATGTTTTTCTTTCAAAGATTTTTACCTATCTTTAATAGGTATCTTGATTTTATGATATTAAATGTTTTTCTTTCAAACATGTTTTCCTATTTTTAATAGCTGGCTTGATTTTATAGCAACTTGTGAAGGAGTCATACCTTGAAATATCGAGTTGTCAAATAATGCAAGGTAAAGGCATGTAAGGATTTGGAGGTATATTAGTTATTTAAAAATTCAGACAACAAACAAAAGGCAATTAATGTCATTTGTTGTGAAAATTTTTGTTATAAATGATTTTAATGCAAAATAGAAATTTCATTATTTTAACTAAACACTTATTAAATCTTAACTTTGTGAATTCAAATATAAAATTTTCTCCACTAACAAACTTTAACAATTTTATTTGTTTTAATCTTTTAAAATTGTGAAGTAGAAACTTGAATTCAAAATTTGAAAAAAAATCTCAACTATTATAATTTCATCTCAAATAAAATTTTGTAAAACACAAATTTTAATAATTAAAAAAAATCTGTATACATGAGTATGAAGGGAATTTTTACCTTAAATATAATAATTTTTATTATATACTAAACAACAACATTGCATATAGCACTATAACACTTGTTTTAGTTTTACAACTAATTATATTGTATCCTTAACCTAGGCATGTTTTATTTTAAAGAACTTCATAGACCTATATGGACATGTTTTAGCTTGAGCATTATAATGTCTTCGAGATACGTTGTCTTCTTTTACAACAGGACTAGGCCTTACTGTTATATATAAGATATGTAATTTTGAATGCAACGTATGGCGTCTTATGCCTACGGTTAGGGTTTCAATATGGTTCTTATCACGATTTATATATATTGTTGTGTTGGGAAAGTGGAATGAAATGTAATAGATCTTAACGCTTATGCGGCTTATGTAAATTCCTCCATTACATGTGTGGCTTGGAAATTACTGTACTCGTGTTTTGAATGTTATATCGAGTTGTACGTCCACGTCTATTGTGTGACAGCTTGCATTTTGGACGGTTTAGATTGAAACTTCGATTTGAACGATGAGGATTACTTCCCACTGTGGTTAGGGTAGCCACCTCCCTTTCGATTCACGGATGCTCTCATTCTCCCGAAACCTTCTCAGAGCAAGAAGGCTCCACTAGGGTTTTCAAAACAATACGGAAAACCCTAGGGTTCCTTCCATGTAAATTTACAGATTTTTTTTCCAACATGCTCATTATTAAGAGTTCTCTTTCCTCATCTATCCGAGTTCACAGGTTTTACCAGGCCACACCTTATCTCGGTCTTTTACAGGTAATTTCTCGAACTTTTCTTGAAACATTTCAAATTAAAAAAAATAAAAAATTCCGTTCCGGGTGGCTTACAAATAATCTCCACTTTCATGGCTGATTTTGGTTCTTGATGATTCCCTCAGGTTATAGGCTAAAGCAGACAGTGCCTTTCAAAGCATACCTTATAAGTACCACTGTAACCTTATTTCTTTACCGACAAGCAAGCCTGAGCTTGCTTTACACAGGGTGGAGCCTGGGAATGCTCTCTCTACAGATTCCCTACAAACTCTATTGCCTTATTTATCTGATTAGCTGTTGTTATCGCTTTATTGAAACCTTCCTCATCTCCCGCAGAAGACTAACGGTTGGCAGAACACAAATCATCCAGCTCCTTAAACTCCCTCCGCAGTCAAGTACAAGATAGGTACGTAACTGCAATGAATACGGGAAATGCGTTAGAGTAATAGCATAAATCCCAGTCCAAGCAATCTATGTGTATAATGATTAGGGGAATACGTTGGATAGAACACGCTTGTATAAGCATGTGATAAGTGTTTCGTTTCTTTTCGAAAAGACGGCACATATTTTCTTTTGTAGCTGTGTTAGGTTAATTCCCTCTTACACATAGGGTTTTGCCTCAAGTTCTGGAGACATCTATGGCTCCAATGGTTGATGTTGATTTTCCTTGCCCCTTTGGGTTACATGTATGGAAAGAGGGTTTTGTATTTTTAATTCCTGTACTACATGTAATATTTGGCTTTTTTCTTTTTCATTCTTTTCGTTTGTTTTTTTGGTTTTTTTTTTTTTAATAGGAGTGAGAGCATGTAGTTAAGTTATATTTTTGGCTAGCAATAGCATATTTGGGTAGAAAAAGTGATGGTTGGATGAAGCTATTTAAGCGCTCCATCAAGTTTTTAAGCATTTGGTCGAACTGCTCTACCGTTAAAAAACTAACTCCATCGAGCTCCTATGTAACCCCAAGTTTAAAGCTAGATCGAGCCCTAAAGCTCTATAGAGCTTTAAAGAACAAAAATTTAAAATTTATCTAAATCTCAAAAACAATGTGCAAAATTTAAAATTTTAAGTACTTAATAATTTAAAAAAATACAAATTTAATTATTAACTACATTTGAATAGGTAATTAACAATGAAGTGGATTAATTTATGATTGCATTTCTAGAATTTTGGTGTATAAATTTGAAAAATGATTCTAACCCACTTGCAATTGAAATTGTAATATTCTTATTTATAATTTGGTAACTTAAAATAGTTTAATGATGATTTAATTTTAAAAATAATAAATTTATTATAAATATAAATTTAAAATAAAAAATTGATTAACATAATTTATTCGATTATTTAATAAATATTATTATTTTTTTATAACAAAGTGCATCCCAAAAATGTGAATTTGATGTTGCAATAATATCCATTTGTTAACTAAAATAAATTAGTATAGTAATAATTAACGTAGTTATAAGTTATAATTAATGTATTTGTAATGGATGATTAATATATTTATAGTGGATGTAATGGTATTGCGGCTATAAATCTATAAAATTTGATTGCACTCAATTATATCCTCTACAAGTCCTAAGTATATATAGAATTTTTTTACTCTTGGCTTAGGTTTGCAATATATATTTTTAAAGTAATAAATATGAAAACAAATCTTAAAATTTAAAATATATTTGACTATTTAATTTTAAGTAATCTAGATTTAAATGTCCGTATTAAATTATTTTTAAAATAAACTAACTTAAATTCCGTTTAGTTTAGCTCTTGTTTATTTTATTATTGAAAATTTTTACATAAAAAAAACTTATAAAATGATAAGTATATAAAATATGCTATATTTAAATCGACAATTAATTTTAAGAAACACCTCAATTGGAAATTATCTATGTATTATTATATTTATTTACTTGGTAAAATAAAATAAAATTTGGATTTATAATTAAGAAAAACTAGAGTTTGGAATATATTTGAATGCAAAAAAAAATTGGGAATAAATAAATCTTATGATTCACTTATAGATAAGTATTGAGAGACATTGTTTTTTTTTTGTTTTTTGTTAAAGATAATTGTGATAGCTCAATCGATCATATAGGATCAAGGGTTTCTTAAATCCTCGATAGATTTATTTGAAATTTGAATCCCAAACACTCGATCGAATGTTTTAAGTGCTCAATCGAGCTCTTGAGGGCCTAAAAAATCGAGTTTTAGCTCCTCTTCTGCAGATTTTTTTGCAACACCATTTTGTATCCTAACAAACTCTATGCAAAATTTGTCTTTAAGTGGTGGAGTTGATCATGTTGGATTCTGGAAGGAACCCTCTATCCAATGGCATATAAGTTTGACATTTTCGAATTCATATGATATTTTTTTATCTAATTCCTTTTGAACATAATATTTGATTTTTTTTATTAGTTTTCAAAAGGTTGAATAAATAATCAAAATATACACAATGAAAAAAGTTAAAAAGAAATATCACTATTTTCGTTTACTTTCCCAACTTCGAAAAATAATAAAAATATGATTTTCCATTATATATATATTATATATATATATATAATAATATATATATATATATATATTGCACATTTTAGGATTTAAGTTTATGCTACGTGAACACACACCATTACCTTCTTAAGGGATGTGTGAAAAATTGTAAGGAAAATCATTTTCATTTAATGGAGAATTGAAACAGATTATAAGAAAACTAAAATTCTTTTAAAAATTGAAGGGAAAAATTCATTTCATTTAATGGAAAATTCGACATTATTATGAGAAACAAAATATTTTTGCAAAAAATATCAATAGGACAACAACATAATTCTCGACAATTTGTCTTTTTATTCTGAATCAAAATTCATAGTGCTTAGAAGAATGATCTCTTCCTAAAAATTTTGGTCTTGGAAGGGACCTATTTCACCTTTCGGATATGTATATATAAAGCGTTGTTTGATCTCATTTGGTCACTACTTGAAAACTTTGATTTTTATGCAAGAAAATGCGAGGAAGCAGGCAAAATTCAAAGAGGAAAGAGCAAAAACCTAAGGAGAGATAGCGAAGATCTAAGAAGGCATCAAAGGAAATTTTTGCCTAAAAGTGCCCATGATTTTTCATGTAATTTCCATGCCGTAATATGTAAGCCAATCAAAATCCTTTAAATTTAAAAAGAGGTACATGTCCTAAATAATTTAAATTTTTTTTATTTAGATATCATACCTATATGAATCAGAATGTCAAAAAAGCTATTGACGCAATGTCAATCTTGATATTATTGAAACAATATAAATTAAAAAAGCGGGCCCATTTGACATTAATAGCCATGCCCCAAAAACACCAAAAAATAGTTAAATATAAAATATAAATATAGAGAGTTATAGCTATAATAGTTAAAATAAAATATAATTATATTAAAATAGAATATATAGTTTAAATATATAGTTAAAATGTGGTATTCCAAAAAAGGACAAGGTGTGCCAAATAGTATTATGGAAATAGTTAAGACTCATAGTTTTTTTATCTCATTTTATTGAAATATCTCTCAACATTCATAATAAAATAGCTTGAATGTAAAATAGTTAAAAAAAAATTTTATTCGAGAAAGGGCAAACTACTGGATTTCAGCCAAAAATTATTTCGGGCAAAATTTGGCGTTAGTAACAATTTGTTTAAAAAAATCACCAAAAGAATATTAAATATAAAATATAAATACCACACAGTTCAAATCGAAAATATTAATATAGAGACTTATATATATATATCTAATCTATATATAATATATATATATATTATAATATATATATATATCTATTATAAATATACAATTATTTTTAATAAAAGTTGTCTTATATTAAGGGATTCGATTAAAGTAAAAGATTAGAAATACTATATTTTTTATTAAATCTTTTGCAATAAATATTTGAAATAGATAAAGTAAATAATATAAAAAATTTCTACATTGGCATTTTTTTAATTTATTTCTTAATTTTTCCTTGGGGGCACTTTTAGGCTGAAATTTCCACTAATGATTAAAACTGAAACATCACATGTACAATGTGTTGGGAAAATATGTGAGCTAAAGGTAAAAAAAAAGTTGTTTACGTGAAGCTGCTAGGGCAACTATGCGAAGTTGTAGGACTGAAATTCTAACTGGAAGAAGATTTGACCTTTGCTGACTTAATTGGACTTGACGTGGTTGAGGAAGGCTTGAAAGAGGGATGACTTGGGTCTTGTGGGAGGTCTTGGTATTGGTTATTGGTCTTGGATTTCTCACTTTGATCTGATTCTATAAGAAGAGAAGAGTCGACTAGGTTTCCCCATTGTTAGTTTTTTCCTTGGCTTAGAGCCCATATCTTGTGTTCAATGTCTTTTTTTGATGTTCATGTTTATATTTTGGTAATTGTTTGATGAAGAAAATATAGTAAAAATAATAAGAAGCTAACATATATTCAAAATAAATTATCAAGTGAGATAAATCTACCCTAGTTGGCCACCCTGATGATTTCTCAATAGAATGCACAGGAAAAGAAGTGTGGATTGCTAAAGGAGAAAGAATTTTGAAGAAAGAAGAACAATAGGTGGCATAACTGAAGAGTGTTATAGATTCATGTGTTCTTGATCTAGTGGATATTTAACTCTCTATAATTCCTAAGTGAGATTTAATATATGGAGCCTTGAATAGTTCTATAGATTTTTGTGTGTTGTTGAAAAGGTGGAGGCCAAGATCTTTGGATTCCCATGGAAGCCTATTAGGTGGAGTCATAGTCTTCTCTAGATTCTACAAGAGATAGTGGAGGCACTATGGGCTTTGGAATCCTGAAGTGTGATGTAGGCGAAGATGCTTTGGAACTCTAGATTCATGTAGTTTTTGAATAGGTGGAGCACTGAATGCTATGGATTCCCTAAAGTGTTGTTTGGGTGGAGCCACTGTGTATTATGGACTTTTGGCTATTAGGTGGAGGCATTGTGTGCTTTGGATACCCATGTGAGTGTTCACTTTACGGGTATTGATTTTATCCTTGAGCTCTTCACTTCTTTGGCTTTGAATCTGGCCCAAGGTTTGCTAACTGCAAGAAATAACAATAGTACATTTGGCCTACAATTGGGAGGAAAGTTGAAGTTTCTCTCTTAGTTTTCAATCATCTAGTTATTAAGATAAATGAATTACTTATATTATGGTGCATAGTTGTGCAATGTGAATATATATTAATGTTGTCATATAATAATGGTTTATCGACACTTAAGGAGGAATTTGTATTCATGTATGTTGTAATAAGATTGTTGTGTGAACGATCCTCTAGATTTTGAAGGACTTGAATGCCTTTCTATCGCTAATATAAGCCCTAAATTATGATACTATTTATATGTATATTCATGAATGGTGGTTTACATGTTCTGTTGATTATCATTTTTTATTATTACTAGTTTTTAATATATCATGTATGTCATTGACTTATTATGGTTTGAATGCTTGAATTAATGAGTCCCTTTCACTTAAATTGATATGTTGAATGTCTAGATTTAAAGGAATTGGAATGTGGGATTTTTATAATATAGGAGGACAATCTAGAGTTACAATTGACCATGGAAATGTTCAACGAGATTAGAAGACTTACAAGCCTATCAAAGTGGGGTTCCAATCTTATAATCTTGCCAAGGAAGCTTTGCCCAAATCCATGAAGGCATTGTGGAAAGATTTACAAAATAATAGTGGGAATTGTGTATTACTTCAACTATGAGACTTAGCATGCTAAGTAATTCATTAATCGAAGGATTATTGACTAATCCCACACTACACCATTGTAACCACCCCTCCCACATTTACCCAATTAACCAGTCTGCGAGCGTAGACATGAGACAAAGAGTTACGATGGCATGACTTGACCTCTTATTTCTAGTCAAGTAAGTGCGGCCAACAAACTAACCACATATTGACATCTTACAGGGTCTACAAGTCACTCAAAGGCTGAACAACCACCCCAGATGACCAAATCCTAAGTTGGAACCCTTTCTCTCTACTCTGGTGCCACAACCACACCCACAACAAGGCATGCATGTAGTTATAGTTCTCCAACCACATGCAAAACAATGCATCCATATGGTTATAGACCAATTTCTCTAGTTCTAAGCATGAGGTCCTAGGATTTGTGCCACCTTTTCAGGCCTTCCTCCATACCACTACCCAAAATTTCTTGAGACTTTCTAGAGTCATAAATGACATGATAACAAAGCAATTCAATCAAACTTGACCTAGACTTCCTAATCCATAATAATCATTTCACCAAACGCATGGAAAATATGTAAGCTACAGGTAATGAATGCATATCAGATCATATTAGTCTGAGATGCATATGAGATCCATCGAGAAGGATCTATGCCTTATCTACATCATTGAAATAACACTTATTAGTCCATATATTCATCAATCAATCAATAACTAAACAAGTCATGACAAAATCCATAGATGATACATATTATATAACCAACATATAACCATAAAATAACGAGCATCAGAACCATGGTAACTCAACCATAATGTCACTAACGTAATCACTACAAGTATACATGAATCATAGTAGAAGAACAACTCTTATTAATATGTGAAAATACATACCAAGCTAGGGACTTCCACATATCACCTGACAATAGATTGGGCTAAACCAAATCTCTCTTTCGTCCAATCACCCATGTGCCACATTCCAAGCATGAATGTGGGGTCTCATGGAATAAATCAAGGAAAAACCAACTAGGGCTTCCAAAGGCTAAACCACCTCAACCCCAAACACAGTGATTCCACCTCTATGACTGGACATCACTAACATCAACCATATTAGTCTCTACCCAATGTTTATAGGGTTCTAGGAACAACTAACTCAACCAACAGTTGTTGCAGGGCTTAAGAGTGTTTATCCAAACCTAGGCTCTAGGATGAGTAACTCAAACCAAATTGTTTTAGGGCTTCTACAGTGTTTGTTCCAACCCACAACCATAAGGAACATGAGCCCCAATCAGAAAAAAATCAAGTGGAAAAAGCAATATCACTATGGCTATCTAGGAAATGGGAAGACAAGGCTCAAACCATTGCCAGTCCAACCAATCCTCCATGCCAATGAAAACACATAACCATATAATCACATGCATATATAATGCATTAAAAAATCAACAAGGAGATCATACATGTAACCTCTTACCTGCAAATCAATGCAGATGTAGTTGTTGATCCCACTATTTCCTTATGCTTCCTTACTTTCCTTTTCCTTTTTTCTCAATCCAAGTGAAAGCTAGAGTGCTCCAAGCATGCTCTATGTGTGCAAGAGTATTAGAGAGAATGAGATAATGAAATGAGGGCTCCAAAACTGAACTAGCTAAAGATAAACCAACTAACGTTGTGAACTAATCCTTAGAAGTCCTTTTATCATTGAGACCTCTATTTTCTCTTCAATTTCCTCTTCATGCAAATTTTTGACCTTTCACCTTCATTTTCTTCTATTTTCCTTTATTTCATAAATAAAATGCCAATTATTGTCACTTTTCCTTTTCTAATTCCTTTATCAATTTCCATAAACATTAATTAATCTCAAGTGATACCCATTAATATGTTTTTCCCAACATTCAACTTGCAATATGTGTGTCATGACCATGGTCTTATTTTATTTACATAAAAATTCAACCAATGGTTGTTACAACCCTTCTTTGTGTACTGACTTGATAAGGGAATGGTGTTATTAACATACGGTAAGTAACATAACTCTTTTCATCACATGATGGGAAATTTTTTGTCATGCCACACATAGTTTGGGTAATAGCCTCTTCTACGTGTTGGTGTAATGCGGCTAGATGCAATGACGTGGAGGCATGGTAAGAGAGTTTTCTCATTAAAACCCTAAATTTTAATATAACAATAAAGTGTTGAATTGTGTAAAGGAATGCCACATGTACTCCTTGTGGATGTCGATTTATGATGTGGCAAGGTCCGTAACATGACACGTTGATGGCGTGATAAGTTGTAGGAATAATTTTCCTTGTTGGATGGACATATGACTAAATCATAGGTGACACATGGCACCCTCATATGTTGCCACATGGCACAATAACATCATCACGACCTCAACGAGATGTGACTTGTGTGGTTGGGAACGAATTAACAAGTGACACGATGTCAAAATTTAGTGTCCATTGACGAAGAAATTTTCAACGCGCCATGTCTAGCACTAAGATTTGTTGTGAGGTTCTTAAGGAAGAGGCATGCTTGATAGAGAGTGCATGAAAAAAAAAATTCTATTAAAAAAGATGTTGCAATTGACGGGTGTAGAGCCCCGCCCAACCTCCCCCTCATTATTTGTTGGAAGGTAGGGGGCGCACTAAGTATAGGCCATTAGTGTGGAATTCTGGCCACATGATGAAGGGAGATTAGGGGAAAGTTGCAAGGAATTTAGTCACATATGCAACAAAGTATTGACTCACACCCAGCGCCCCCATGGTTAACTATTGGGAAAGGAAAGGGGGTTGCGTAATGATTATAGACTGCTCATTTGTTGAAGCTCTATCATGGCAGTGGATAATTAGCAAGAGGTTTAACCTCATGTATTTTCTAAATTAATGCATATAACATGTACAACATGGATATACATGATAAGGTCCAATACGTTTACGTGTTGGCATTGACAAGGATATTCATGTTGGCTGATGGGGATTGCACTCTCCTTATGATGCTTAGATCCAATGTGCCCTTCTTAGGTTTGGGCATAATGGTGTGAGTATGCTAACAAGGATAAGTGAACTTTGACATCGCATACTACATGGTAACATCATGTATTTCACATAGAAAGCCATGTGGAGGGTTGGTTTATGTTGCAAGATGATTAAAAGGTGAATCTTTAAATGGTAATAAATTCTGATTTGTGCATTGAATCACGACAAAATTCTCTAGAAAAACCTAATCGAATGGAGGTATTAGAATTTGATTATGAGAATTTTTGAAATTTAAGATTTTTATAACATCATCTTCATAATGAAAAAATGGAATGGAGGTTAGGGTAATTGAATGTAACACCTCCCATTCAACCTAGAAAACTCCAGGATAGTAAGAGGGAATGTTACAAACAAATCACATTATATATATATATATATATATTTAAAGATTTAAAAACAAATATTGAAATCAATTGTTTCACCCCTTGTATTCACTATAAATTTGCCATTGACATCAGGATACTCTGATCCAAGTGGATATTGGTGGCCACCCGCCAATTCCACTTGGACCCTCACCATCGATTCTTTCAGTTTTTCAATTTCCTTAACTGTACCACAATTTACTTTTTTTAGCAGTTCTTCAGGGCCTAAACTTCCAGAGCCATTTTTAGGCCCTAAACAATGTTTTTTTTGGAAATATACCGTGTGCAAATTACTATCTAAAATTGTCCTTTCCATCGTAGTCCTCAGAGAGATCTTTCCAATGGTCTATCATGTGCATCGAATGGAGATAATATGACCAAGTCGCGACCCCAGGAAGTTATCTGTCCAACACCCCAACGGAGCCCATAAACTCTTGGTGTTACATCTCCTCCAGTTAGGGTTTTGGTTGTTTACGGTTTTCTCTTATTGTTCAATAATGAAAAGGCCCTTGAGCCTCATTGTAAGATAGTTCATAAGCATGTAGCCACCACATCTCTTCTCAGAGATAAGATACCATCGCCCTAGCTGGTTTATTTCCATTCCTGTTTGTAAGCATATTTCAGTATTTTACATTAATGAAATGAAGTATCATTTCCACTGCATCTCTATGTTTATGGTTATCTCTATAATATGCTGCATTCCTATTTAAATTCAGACTAGTGGTATCAGAGCGGTCTGATTTTTTTCTTTGTTTTTCTTTACATGTCCCCAACGAGGTCAGGATATAAGGAGTTAGGGCTTGAACTGGTCAAAAATTTGCAAGACCAACCTTCGAAATCTCTATGGCCTCCCATGGTGGATGAAAAGAAAGACGAGGGGGCAGGAGATCCTATCAAAATCTTACTCGAAGAAGCCCTCGAGAGACAAAGGAACTCGATGATGGATAGCTTTGCCCAGAGCCTTCAGCGGCTACCCAGGGGCGACGCA